>SSNR01000167.1:892252-915585 GCA_006937965.1 Callopanchax toddi | reverse complement strand
GGGGGGGGGGGGGGGGGGGGGGGGTCAAGCTACCTGGAACATTTTGTCTTCTGTTTCTTGGGTTTAAATACATTTTTATGTCTAAATTATTCTTTGGTCAGAGGTAATAGACTTAGTGAAATAACATATTTGAAAATGGTTTGTGACAAGGACTGGACTGATGATTACAAAATAAGCAGCCGGTTAACAAAACAAACTTGAAAAGGGCTTCAAAGATTTAGAAAAACTAAAACAATATGGAAGATTTTGCTTGTATGGAGCAAAATATAAAGAAATGAGTCTGTGCACAAGTCTGTGCTTGTAATTCTGTTGTCTGAAATTTCAGGCTGAGACAGAAGATCACTGAGAGCAGATTGTGGCCTGTGGAGATTATGAGGTCGACTGTTTCACTGGAGAAGGTTAGCATTATTTTCCTGTCTCTTGTTGGTCCTGTGATATTATCTGTCTAATGGAGTGATTTCTTTTAATTGGACCAAAAAAAAAAAGGTTAAGGATAGTATCTGACTGGCTGTGTGTGTGAATTGTGTGTGTAGCGCAGAGATGACAGCCCAGAGGTCTCCTACCATGGTTTGGCATTTGTGGACTTGGGTCATCTTTTGCATCCTGGAGTCAGTCGCATTAGAGGAGTGTACACCGTTAAGCCCTTCTGTCAGTCTGAGCTGCTGAACAAGGTCACACTGATGCTCCCATCAAGAGGAAATCTCATTTCATTTTTGTTTGTATAGTTTTCTTTTTTTATCTTTAAACTTTTGGATGTTTTTCTCACTGTGTGCAGTAATGACTCATCTAAACATCTATTAAATAATCAGACTATTTATTTAATAATGATTTAATATTAAGCCTCTATAAAGTGTTGATCCAGACAGTACTCTTAATGGCCAAGCAGAGAAGTGTGTTTAAGGATCAGGCTAAGGTTACAGCCACACATCCCAAAGCTCATGGCCTATTGGCTGTTTGACTTTTGAAAAACACAGGGAATAACTTTATAATAATAATAATAATAATAATACATTTTATTTAAAAGCGCCTTTCAAGACACCCAAGGTCGCTTCACAGGATAAAAATAGGACACAGTAAAGAACAGTAAAAATAAAGAGCATAAAATCAACAAGTCATTCACAGGTCATAGGCAGCTTTAAACAGATGGGTCTTGAGTCTGGATTTGAAGAGGGTTGGGCTGACGGTGTTTCTGATGTCCGGGGGGAGTGAGTTCCAAAGACGGGGAGCAGAGCGACTGAATGCTCTGCTCCCCATGGTGCTGAGACGGGCAGGTGGAACAACAAGATGGATGAATGAAGAGGATCTGAGAGAGCGGGAGGGGGTGGCAACATTGATGAGGTCTGAAATATATAGAGGAGAGAGGTTGTGGATGGCTTTGAAGGTCAGCAGTAGAATCTTAAAGATGAACCTGAATCTGACTGGGAGCCAGTGGAGCTGCTGGAGAACCGGGGTGATGTGATGAAAGGAGGGGGTTCTGGTGATGATACGAGCTGCTGAATTCTGGACCAGCTGTAATTTATGGAGGAGTTTGTAAGGGAGACCAAAAAGAAGTGAGCTGCAGTAATCGAGGCGGAGGAAGCAAGTAAACAGACCAAAAAGAGACATTCAAAATGTTCAGGCATGGGCAAATGTTAATTTTTACATTAAAGTTTAAAAACAGTGAAATTGTGCAACACAAAGTTGTGGAACTGAAACCTGTAAAACAAGGACCTTTGTATACGTTTTCCAAATCAAAAAGTTTATTTATAATTTTAACTTACATTTCTAACCAGAATTTTTGCAATGCTGAGAACTTCCTTGTAAATGTCAAAGTCTAATATGACCTGTTTTTAATATGCCAGGAAACTGTCAGGCAGAGCAAAGCAGATGCCGAGAACACAACCTTTTCTGAGTCAGCAGTCAACACAGAAGGAAATGTAAGCTTCTCTGAACACGGACACAAAACATGATGACTAAAATTGTTAAGTTATAAATGGAAATGCAGACGTATGTGATTAAATACTCTCTCTTGTTATTGTCAGATGTACACTGAGGCTAGAACGTATATCGTTGTTGAAATAGCCTTGGATAAACCACTGATACCAAAAACATCTTCAGAGGAGATAGCCAGACGGTAATGTGTTACATAAATCCTACCTTATGTTTGTCTTTAAATGTAGCATCTCTGCATCTGTTGTTGAGGTTGCAGCCACAGCTACAGTATGTCTTTTCAGGGATTGTAATTGTCCTGTGCTCAGTTTAGAAGTGACCTAGTAGCATGCTGATACTTTCTAAGGTGTAACAAAAGAAATAGAAAACTGTTTGCTAAAGTAACTGAGTGCTTCTAGTTCCTTTCTAAAGATTTATTTCTAACTATGGTGATTTGCAGAATTACCTGGTTTCTGTTTGTGGAGCTAAAAAAAAGTATGGTAATATTTTTTTTAATGTATTTTTACTTCCTGCAGGGTGCAGGCTCTAATCCCTCCTAGACCTCAGCAAACAGCAGGTCCTAGCAGAGCAGAAAGAGTAAATAAACACTAACACATTTATGAAACAAACTAAATCCTTCAATCAGGTAGAGTTACTTTTTGATTTCTCTCCACTTCTGTGTGTGTGTGTGCGCGCGCTCCTGCAGGCAGTGCTGAACTTTCACAGGCAGGTGGGCAACGCTGTGGCTGCTGTTTCAGAGCAGTATCATGAACAGTTTGGATCAAATGACCGTCTGCCACAAGGTCTTAGCCAAGAGCAAATGCTGACTGAGCTGATGGGAGGCCTTAATGTCTCTGGAAGATATTTTATATCTAAGGAACAGATCAAGGTCAGAGTAAAAACTTTTATAGGCCCCAAAATTATTTATCAAGGCGGTGTACATCTATAAAAAGGTTTTTTGGCAATCATTTCACCTATATCAAAACTCATCAAATGAGTTTGTGTGTGTTTTTTGTCATGCAGCATGCAGTGGTGAAGATTGTTCGTGACAAGATGCAGCAAGTGAATCCTATCACTGACCCTCAGGAGCTGCAGACATTTATCAGCAAGCTCTACGTCTACCTGGTGGAAGAGATGCACACAGCTCTCAACAAGGTACCAAACACACAAACAGTATTTTTTTGTTGTTGTATATTTTCAGGACATTAAAATCTATTTTAACTTTCTTTTCTGCTGCAGGTTTATGACAGTGATGTTGATGAGGACTCCAGAAATGAAAACCCCTTAAATTCATCTCAGCTCAGGCACTTTGCTAGAGAAGCACAGCTTACTGGAAATTATCAACAAGCAGCTAAATACTATCAAGAGGTACAAAAACAATTATTTTTATTGCTAGTTGTACTTTTAATAACTACTGATATAAATTCAACACATCAGTAATGGCAGCCAAATAGACCTGTAGATCAAAATGTTCACCTATAATTGTGTTTTAAATTTTAGGTCATTTTTGGAGCATATCAACAAATCTCTATGCATTTTATTACTCTGGCTGTTAAAATAACTGAAACCTCTAATGAAAGTTGTATGTGTATGCTTGCAGTTAATAGTGAGGAACCCTGATGAGCCCTCGTATAAGTTTGAGTGGGGAAGCTTGTGCATGTTCATCGGTGATCACATGAAAGCAAAAGAGTGTTTCCACGAGGCTGTGTCCACCCAACAAACACACCAACCCAGGTTAGAAATGCTCCATCAACATGTAGCATTTACACACTACAAACACCACACACACACACACACACACACACACACACACACACACACACACACACACACACACACACACACACACACACACACACACACACACACACACACACACACACACAAACACGATCTAAACAATATTACATTTTACTTCCAGCTAATCACAGATTTACATTTGAGAAGGCATGAGTTAAACACTTACAGATTATGTATTCATCTTTGAGAGTAACATAGTTGTCACACCACTTAATAATAAAAAAAAGTATTTTCTAATCCCTACCCTAGAGGAACATGACTCATTAACTTCACACTTTGCAGTGGTGTTTCTGTACTTAAGAGTGTAACATCCCTTACCATAGCGTGAATGTGAATCTGTGTGAGTGTATACATTTGAACTGCAATAAAAATGCCCACCCACTGTCTTTTCTTTACCCAAGTATTTGTTTTTGTCTCTGATGTTTCTAGTCTGATGATGTGTGGGGTTTTGGCGTTGATGTTTAAGCAGTACGAACAGGCCCAGACCTTCCTGGAGCGAGCTAGCAGCTTAGACCCGCCCAGTGTGCTGGCCTGGACTCTTCTGGGTGAGATAAAAATCAAAGACTCCTTCTCATTTGTTTATTCTGATTGCTGTTAATCATGTCCATACCAGAGATAAGTCAGTTGTTGTTATTTACTTCAATTTAATGGAGGTTAAAGCTAAAAGATAATAAAAATTAAGATCTGTATTTTAAATTAAATGTTTCAATTTTCGCTTAAATCTTGTAATGAACTCAGCCAGCCGGCTTCAACTTCCAGGTTGTGTTCCTGGCTCTAGTTATGAAATATGTCAATTAGGTGAAGCAGAAATGAAGCATGCTTAAAAAACACGTATATCTTAACTTTATGTTTCTGGATCTGTTGTCAAGGTTTGTTTCACATAAATCAGAATGAATTCATTCCGGCTAAGACAGCTTTTCTGGAGGCCAAACGGCTGCTTGTGGAAAATATTGCCAACAACAAAACAAACAAAGAAGAAGAGAAAGACAGAAAAGAAAGTGTCAAGGAGGGAAATGTCCTGCAGGATGACGGGGGGGCAGCTGTCACCACACAGTCTCAGACTGTTAAACAAGGTGAGATGCTTCATGAAAAAAGCATTCATAGGGAGGGTGGTTAATAAATGTTTGTATGAACAGTTTCACATAATCAACATTAATATTTTTCCCTGTCTCCTGAGACGCTGTGCATGTTGGCTTCACATTTACCTGACAATGTTTTTTATTTGTGTGTCAGGCTTTGAATTTTTAGACACAGTGGAGCACAAAGAGACTTCAGCACCGTGTGACAGCTCTAGGTCTTCTCCAGCTAAACTCACTTGTACCATTTATACACAGACAGTCCAGTTCCTGCTGCAGAATAGTGCCTTTCAGGTATGCACGCTTACAGTGGGGCAGATGGTCTATTGCTAAAATAGATGTGGTCTCAAACTCTCAGCTGTAAAAATTCAATGAAAACAGTTCTAGAAGTTACTGTTTTATGTTGACAGATGGCAGAACTTGCTTTGTCCCAAGAGCTGCTGTGTTCTGAAGGTGGTCACAGTGTTTCCTACGTCTTTAATCTGGCCCAATTGCAGCTGCTCAAAGGTGACTACTGCAGTGCTGCTGCCAGCCTTAAGAAGGCTCTGTATCAAGGAGACCAGGTGTGTACTATACATGATCATAGTGCAAGAATTTATTAGGAAAAAGCATTAATGTTTGGCAGCTTGTGCCATCTTTGTTAGATGAAACTGTGAAATTATCCAGTTTCTGACTGAATACATAGCAAAGTGTCAGATGTGAAGAATGTGTTTCATTATCTCAGCTTGTAGCACTCTGAAGCCCCCTGCTGGAATAAGTGGGTATTGCACAAAAATGTATGGATCCACCAAATAATACAAAATCTGAGCTGTTGGTTACTCTTAGTTGGGAATATATAAACAGAAGCTCACCACGTCATCACACTGTCAATGAATTAGACATCCTCCCACGATGCATTTAGATTATGTTTGATATTTTCTAGTAGAAACTAAGTTACATTAAAGCATTTGCTGTCTACTAAAATTTCGCTAAAGTTTACTTAGCATACGTTTGGTGCAGATATTGATGATTTCTTTAATAAAAATGTTACAACACAACAGAAAGAGGATCATTCATCTAATTAGACTGGCACTTCTTCTATAGGACCCAGATCACTGGGCACTGGACGGTCACTGTCACTACCTGCAAGGTGAGTGTTCTGAAGCCAGGGAGAGCTATGAGTGGAGCCTCATTCTTCCAGAGCCACCGTCAGATTCTCACATTGTCCTTCTCCGTTTGGGATCCATCTACCTCATGGAGGAAAAGGTTAGCTACTGAGCATCACTGCTGTTTGATTAAAGTGTTTATTTCATCGTATTGTGTTTGCTGATGAGTCACTTTAATTTTTACACTGGGGGTGTTTTAAGAGCAATATTTGTCACTTTTGCTTTCCTGGATCTTAAGAAAAGGATTTCTGTTATTACTTATTCAAATGTCTTTAAAATATCAAAATGTTTGGTTTTGGGTTATTTTAAAGGCAATATATATTTTAAAACATTGTTTTTAAGATGTGAAACTTTATTTTTTTATTTCTCTTTTCAGTTTGAGAAAGCCAAAGATATTTACCTGCAGGCTTGTGAGCGGTCTCCATCATGCCTGACCTGGCTGGGCCTTGGCTCAGCTTGTTATAGGGTAAAAGTCTACCTCTGAATGTATAAGTGAAATTTGATGAAGCTTTTTTGTTTTATCTGCTTTAAGATTGTTTATATTAAACAAGCTTAGAAGTTTTTTTTTTTTTTTTTTAGGATTCTGCTCTTAGAAGATAGGTGTAAACCACACCCAGATTAAAGAAGTCTTTGTTTCACAGAGAGGATATTTACTGTAGTAGATGATGCTGAAATAACTTCTGCAGCTACATTAGGCTATTAGTATTAATCAATCTTTGTTTGGAACCTTATTTTTACATATTTTAAGCAATGTAGCCTTTTTTTGTGTATGTGTTTGTCCAGTTGAAAGACCTCTGTAGTGCTGAGGAAGCTTTGACTGTGGCCAACAAGCTGGACACGGAGAATGCAGAGGTGTGGGCTTACCTGACTCTGATCTGCCTCAAGGTGAGTGATAGTGCTCTGAAAATACACAATCTTTCACAGGTCTGGTTTAGCCTCTATCAAGGTTTTACTTTATTAGAGAATAATTTGCAGTGGCAAATGTTATCTTTAGTGATACAAAATTCAAAGCCAAAAGGTTGACAAGGAATGACAGATAAACATAGTGAAGCTGGGAAGGGGTTAAGCATCATACAAGAGGGCTGAACTTAGGGTTATGATGATAAAATAAAGACTCTAGCCTCTATTTGCCAACAACATGTACAGTTTTTTTTTCTGATTGATCAACTGACCTCTCTGCAGTGAGATCTGGGTGTAGCCAACAGTGTGCCCCCTCAGAAACACAACCCCTAAACTGGGAGACACTTTGACATGTTTTATTGTCTAAAAATAATAACCCGATTTAACTCTTTGGTTTCAGTCTGGACGGCAAGAGGAAGCTGAGCGGTTTCATAATTATGCAGTAAGGGTGAGTTTGTTTGGAGTTTTTAAAAAACCAATCAAGATGATTATGAAATAATGATGAGACATTTAATCAAGTATTGTTAATCAACATTACTAACATTATTATTAATAATATTAATACGCATATTCCAATTTTCATATTTAAGGAAATACATTTACAACAGCTGATTAAAAAATTAAATCAAAGATTAACTAACTTTGAACTTGAGGAATTGTCAATGATATCAAACAATCAGAGTTTTTCTGCATCTCCTGCTCACTGTCTTTCAGTGGAAATACGGAAAACGTTGGGTGTTACATGGAGACAAATGTCCAGGATGTTTTAGTCTGTACCAGTGATGAAAAGCTAGTCTGGTTAGGGACAAAATGGTCTCACAACTCTGAAGCTGGTGTAAACTGGTTCAGACGTTTGGTCACTGCTTGTGTTTTAAACAGCAGGAAATTTCCAGACTTTTTACAAACCTTTCAAATCTTTCTTTGGCCATTAATTTAACTCATTTATCCAGTGACTGTTTTTAATTAAGACACACCCAATTTGCGCCATGATTCATGTTTCCTCAGTTTCCTGCATCTTTGTCTTTGTTCTCAGACATTGCATAAAAGAATGAGGGGTGGCTCAAAACTTTAGCACAGGTGTATTTTTCATTTATTTTAGTGGAAACTCCTGTCTCGTAAGACTGTTTTTCTTTACAGTTCAACCTTCAGGAATCATCACTCCTCAACGAGATCAAAGAGCTGAAGGAGCAGCTGCGCTTCACTCATCTGCTTCAAAACAAGTGCTGAAACATATTCAAACCATATGACCAACAATACACACAACACAATGCTGAGACATATTCAAAGAGGCATTTTATTGTGTTTTATTTCTTGAATGTCTTAAATTTAAAACTAGACACATTTCAAATGCACACAGTAGAAATTAGTTACTGGTAAAGTTCATCTCTGCTATAGACAGTATTGTAAATAAACTTAGAACAGCACAAATAGGGTCAAATGTATACAAACATATTTTAAAAATGCAAGCAACAAAAAAGAAACAAATGTGACTGAATAATAAAAATTCATGACAGTTTACAGGAAAATCATTCACTAAAAGACACAATAAGACATATCAATGCTTTCATAACATTTGATGAATTATTTATAAATTTAATAGTCAGTAGAACAACTGACATGACTTTGGCATGGAAGCATAAAGCATTTCAAACAATTGCATATGTTGTTCTATATGGTTACAAATAGTTGCAAATGTTTTTGTCACAGTTTGTGACCTTTACTGTGAGTGTTACCAAAACATTGTTCTTTCAGTTTTACAATTTCAGCAAATAAACAACAACAACAACAACAAAATGGATTATGAAATGTTTTTGGGTTGTTTTATTCCTGAACTTTGGCACAGTCCTCTCAGGAAAAGGAAATGCCATGTGGGTTTGGGCTGTTAGGTCAGGCTCTACCTGTCTGTCTGTTTTTACACATTACATTTCAGGCCTCGGTTAATGGGTTTGTTGAAACATAAAATAAAACATAGCATAATTCTAATTTTCACTTTAAAAATGTGATGCACTAAAATGGTTTTGATTTTAAAATATTTGTGGGTAATTTTTACAGAACAATTTTTAGTTCTGCTTTGGTGGGATTCTGGACGATGTTAGGTCACTGTCTGACCTGAGCAAAGACCTCTCGCAGCCACGGAGAATCCTCATAGAGACGAGGGTCACCCAGATACTCCGAGGTCCGCTTGTAGAAGTAGTAGTACAACACGGAAGCTACAAAAACACAAGGAGAGTCAAATACATTAGAGGCTTTTTACACAAAATACACAAAATCATGTTATAAACTTTTTTTTTTTACAAAATGTGTTACACTTTTATTTGATCTAAATAACAATAGGGGTGTATAAAATAAGGGTTACATTGAACCTTGGTAAATATACAGAGACTAAGGAAATAGATTATAATTATAAAAGTAAAATGTGTCCCACACTAATGGACAGGTGAGACAAAACAGAGAGAGACAAATTAGAAATGGTTTGGATCACCTGCTAAAAATGACACCACCCAGACAATAAATCCTTTTATCCACTAATGAGCTTATACCTTATGATATCACAATCTCATGGGGATGTGTTTATTTCACAGTCTATTGGAGTGAAAGGGCTAACTCACTCATGCATAACACGATGAGAAAGCTTCAAGCTTTCAGAGACCTTCACACCAGAGTGAAAACACTGAAATATCCTTTTCTGTAATTATTCGGAGACATCGGTTCATGGACTTTTGTTTATCTACTTTATAACTTTATATCTCATTTAAGACCCATGAGATGTCTAAACTACAGTTGTTGCAGGCGTGTTCAGACTCAATTAAAATCTGGGTGGCTGGAAACGTGTACAATTGAATGAAGACAAAACTCAAATGAGACAAGCTGGTTCCTAAAGTCAGGAATTCTCTTGGTCAACTTGCTTTATTTACTTAACATCTGTCAGAAACCTTGGTGTAACTCTGATGCTCATGTCAGTTCTCTGGTTCGCTTTGCCTTCACTCATATCAGGAATATTGCTAAGTTGAGTTGTGTCAAGGTTTGAACTGGAAATTGTTCTCCATGCTTTCATCTCTTTTCATCTGGACTGCAACTCACTTTTCATGTCTTAACAAAACTTCCTTGGATCAGTTCCAGGTGGTTCAGAATGCTTGTGTTTGTCTTCTGACTAAGTCCTTCAGATACACCCACATCACCCCACTACTCTTCCAGCGTCACTAGAAATACCAGATTTCATTTCAAGATCCTGGTTCTGGTTGTAGCGTAATATAACCTGTTTTTATTGTTATAATACGGACACACTTCTGCAAGGTTATTAGCTTAGTTTATGTCGGTTTTAATGCTAAGCGAGCCGGGGGAAATGTCCTCGACTGTTTTGGGGCTAGGACCCAAACGGGTCAGTCGGCATCAAGGCCCACCGTGTAGCGGAGAAAAACGGAGGGCTGTTCTCTCGTTGTAGGTTGAACGAGAACTCACTAGCTTCCAGGCAGGAAGTCTGACGGTGGAAACTTTTGGACGCGTGGCCCAATGGGAAGGAGTTACCAAGTCACGTGGTTCTCGTCATTAAGGAAGCCCAGGCAAAACTTAGATGGATTATTAATATGCTTTAACCTTTTAGCAAAAGTAGAAACATGAAATAATACTGATGCAACATCAACATTCATTAATACTGGAAGAAAATGAATTAATCATATTAAGACATTTCTGGACAGTGGATTAAAGGTAGTGTCTTTTTAGAATGAGACATCAAAGAGTCTTTGAGTTTAATTATTAACTAAAGAACGTCTGAGTCTTCCAACACAACCGGGTCCTGGAAGGAATGTTGATTCAGGTTACAACATAATAAAAGAGTCATTTTAATCCAAGTTATTGGGAAAAAGATGAGTTATTGTATTGATGATCCAAGAGGTCAGAATTCAGAGATAGTAACGCCTTTGCCGGCGCTACATGGTTTATCAGGCCCTACATGGACAAGCACCAGCTTACATCAGTGATCTTTTACGTCCTCAGCAGGTCCCTGAGGTCCAGCGATCAAAGCGTTCTGGTTGTGCAGCGTATCAGGCTAAACACTACTGGTAACAGAGCATTTGCTGCTGTGGCAGACTCTGGAACTCTGAGCCTGAGGTCAGTGAACTTAGTGGTCTCTGTTAAAAAGCAGCTAAAAACTCATCCCTTTAGTTATGTCCTCAGTCTCCTTTTGGGTGTATATTTCTGTTGTCAGTATTTGTCTCTTATAATTGTAAAGTACCTTGTAATCTATATCTTGAAGGGCGCTATAGAAATAAAACTTCTTCAAAGGTTAATAATCATAGCACTGAAAGCGGCAATCAACCTCTTTCATGTACCGGTATGCTATCCTAGTGTTTTTTATGGTTGAGGCAACATTTTTTTTTTGAGTCAGATGATCACTTTCTCCTTCATTGTTTTGTTTGAATTGAGGCTGTATGAAATAGAAAATATTATGTAAATGTTCCCGATTGTCAAAAGAATGAATGAAAATGTCTTTACCTGATCTCTGGAACAGAAACAGCACCTGAAGGCCATCCGTCCAGACAAATCGGTTGGTGTTAAGCCAGCGCAGATTCTGAAAAAAAATTTCAAAAACCATAATCAGTATGTTGCTTTTCATTAAAATATATAAAAATAATCACTGTTCCTACATAATATGAAATCTTAAAACTGACCCATTTTAATCAATTTCTTATTTTGTCTTTTTAATTCCTTTTAAGGAGTTTTGTCAACACTATCTTTTCAGAAGTCTATAAATACAGAAGTACTTTTCACAATTTTGTCATTACACAATGAACAGTAAGGTGTGCATAAAAATGTAGCTTTTAGAAAACAAATTAGTTCTTATATGTACCACAAGCCAAGAGTGTAGAATGATACTGAAGGTCAGGTAGAGAGCAGAGAGCATTAGCAGGGCTCTGAAACGCTCCAGCAGCATGGCAACCAGGCCAACCTGGAACACGTAGGTGTTGAACAGCATCAACAGAATGATGATCAGGTTAAACAAGATGCAAATGTCTTGGATGCTGTAGAAGGAAAAAAAGTATCAGCTGCAGAATCAAATGTATTTTGAACAAAAATTCAACCAATTTACTTTTTTATGTCAAAGTAACTTCTGCCTTGAGTGTGAGGCAACACCTGAAAACACCTGAGCTCTAAGCTCAGGTGTTTTCTTCCCAAGCTAGAGAAGTCTTCTGAAAGTGATCAAGTTGAGCTTACATGAAAAGCACCAGCTGGATAGCTGGTTCAGTCCTCAGCAGTTCGCTGAAAGAGTTGACGAACAGGTCGAAGGAAAGCAGGCTGAGCTGAATCAGTAAAACCAGGGAGTAGTTGCTGGTATGGAGCTTCTCCGGCCCGAAGGCTGGATGCCCCGGTGGGTTGTGGTTCCACTGTGGATCCAAGGCTGCACTACACTCTCAGTCACACTACAGAGAAACATTAACCTGTACGCAGCAGGTTTGACAGTTTGGGTGCCTTAGTGGGGCATTCACGCACCCCTGGTTTCTCAAATGCAGGTGAGGCTTGTTCGATACATTTTGTCCAAACAGGTTCTGTTTATTTTATAAAAACTGAAGTCCTCTCAAAAATTGAAGCAGAGTCTGGTTTAGGGATGACCTGCCAAGAGGATGGAGATGTCAACATGTTACTGTTGATTTTTATAGCTCCTGCTTAAACAGATATAATGGCACAGCGTATTCTGTGGATGTTCATATCAAAACTAGTGATGCATCCGTTCTCCAGTGAACGCAGCAGGAATCCTGTGCAAAGAGAAGGAAATGTTTTAGTGTTCAGCTGTAAGTAAGAGAGGATTACCTTTTTAATGTTTAAATTTAACAATAACATCAAATATTGTGTCAGGTTTTTGGACTAATAAAGCAGTATTTACCTCTAAGAGAGTTCTCAAATGAATATTCTTTTGTGTACATTCCATCACATTAGTTTCAGTGGTTAAAAAAGAAATCTAAATTGTGTTTTATTGCAATCACAGAGTAAACATGTTCCTCCATTTAATAATTTTCTACTTTTTGCAGTGTTTGCTTTGTCTTTTTGGGCTCTATATCAGGATGCATCACACTGACACCTGCAGGATCTTCCTATATGCTCCTGTATTTATCTTGGAGCGAGCATGACAGGTGTGAGGAAGATTAAGGCTACTCTTAAACACTGGATCATCAACCAGGAGACTACTTATTCTTGCAAGCTGTCTCACTCAGACTCTAGTGAGCCTCCCTACTTCTTTGTATCAATGCATGTAAAATAAAAAGATAGCACAATATCTTTAAAATCTTGTTCAAGACTTTCCATTTGTATGATCTAAAATGAGAGATGGACAAACATCTACTTTTTGTAATAAACTTTAAAAGCTTTTGTAATTCCTAGTACTGCATGCTCAGCAAAATCCCATTAGAAACACCCTAACTGCTTGATGTTTTACACTTAAACATGTACAATACATTTTACTATTACAGATTAGCAGCTACTATGACAATGTCAAAACACAAACCTGTGAGTATGGATTCATTTCAAGGTCTGACGTTTCTTTGTCCAAATGATGCATGTGGCCACAGCTAACACAGTGAGCTGCAGACTGACAGCTTGTGTCCTTCCAACAGCTTTTATCCCTTCAGCTCTCTAATAGACTCGCAAGAGATTTGTGCTGTGAACTTTGTTTACATAGATTCTGGTAACAACACAGGATGTCAATAAAAAACAATGTTTAATGTGCAATTAGAAAACTTTAGGCAGCTATACGTTTCTTGTAATTAGTTCATGTTTTAGAGATTGACAGAAGGAAACCCAAACATAAAAAGTGTAGTATATTTTTAGTATAATATATATAGCCCAAAATACTACCATCCATTTGTCTTTTTTTATTTGCATTTACATGTAAAATCAACGTCTTTAAAATGAAAAATTAACATTACATTTAATTTTTGACTAATTCTGACTACTCTATTTCCCCACAGTACACCCTGCCATAAAATTCCTATAAACCTAAGTGAACTCATTTCTTGGCATTTCAGCAACATTTCCCTTCAAGATTATGCTTCCAGGAAAGGTTGTTGGAAAGCTAGAGAGAAACTGTAGCCCTCTTGTGGTGAAACTGTTTTATTACACACACAAAAATATGCTGCATCGTTTATCTTCTAAAAAAAAAGTCAGATTTTCTTCCTGCTTCTTCGCCTTGTAAAGTAAACAGAAAAGGATGATTAGGTTTTGATTTTCACCTGCCAGCGAGGCCTTCAAACAAGGGCGTAGATTTGCTCTTGTCATTGGTGGGGACCAGAACAAGGTGGGAGGTGGGAGAGTGTGTGTGGGGGGTAGCGTGCACTGCAGAATAAAGCAACATGTACTGTAATGCTGGTCCCAAAGTTAATATCACCGGAAAAATGCCTGATGGTCCACCCAGACTCAGAGCAGGTGCCGTAGGTTTAACCCCGCTCTGTGCGGGGTGACTCGCGCCGGTCGATCCAGAAACGTACGCCTCCTTCCCCTGGACACAGGTCCACGCACAGCAGCACAGGTAGTACAAAGCAGTGAACTATCTTGTGGCGGTTTTTTGACATTACAACAAGCAATATTTAGAGCGCATTTAGTTGAAAAACCTTGCTAGCTATAAGTTAAATTACAACAAACATTTTTTACAGTGCTTCTAGATTAAAAACCTTAAAAAAAATAAACTGTAAATTAAAGAACATCTTCTTTAATGTAAAACCATTATTCAGCAGTACTTAGGGTATGTTAAAATACTGTAAATTTTAAAGAAACTCATAAATCAGTGGAGTAATGTTTATAAACAGCTAGCTAATGAAGTGAAGTGTATTCAGCATGGATGGTAGTACAAAGCAGTGAACTATCTTGTGACTTCTTGGTCTTTGGGTTCTGTTTCCACTGACACACACCCGCCCTCGTGTGGCAGTTTTGTGACATTACAACAAGCATTATTTACAGTGCTTTTAGTTGGAAAAACCTTGGAATCTGTCACCCTCTTGTGGCAATAGGGTGTAACTACAACAAGCATTAATTACAGTGCTTTTAGTTGAAAAACCTTGGTATCTGTGGCCCTCTTGTGGCAATAGGGTGTAACTAAAACAAACATTATTCAAGTGCTTTAAAAACCTTAAAAAATAAATGGTAAATTAAAGAACACCATCTCTAACGTAAAACTATATTTCAACCATACTTAGGATATGTTAAAATACTGTAATTTTTAAAGAAGCTCATTATTAATCAAGGCAGTAATGTTTGAAAACAGCTAGCTAATGGAGTGAGATGTATTTAGCTGGGATGGTAGTACAAAGCAGTGAACTATCTTGTGAGTTTTTGGTCTTTGGTTTCTGTTTCTGCTGACAAACACTCGCCCTCTTGTGGTGGTTCTGTGACATTACAACAAGCATTATTTACAGTGCTTTTAGTTGGAAAAACCTTGAATCTGTCGCCCTCTTGTGGCAATAAGGTGCAACTACAACAAGCCTTATTTACAGTGCTTTTAGTTGAAAAACCTTGGTATCTGTCGCCCTCTTGTGGCAATAGGGTATAACTAAAACAAACATTATTCACAGTGCTTTAAAAACCTTGAAAAATAAACAGTAACCATTATTCAACCTATATTGAACCATACATAGGATATGTTAAAATAATGTAATCTCTAAAGAAGCGCATTATAAATCAAGGCAGTATAATTTGAAAACAGCTAATGAAGTGACGTGTATTCAGGAGGATGGTAAGCACATCGGTCCGCTGGGCTGCACATATTATTTGTGGGGAATGGGGATACAGCGCTACTTGGATCGAATTATTGGTGGGGACACGTCACCTCCGTGACCGTCCATGCCAAATCTATGCCCATGCCTTCAAACATTACGTTTCAGTTGCTGAAGAAGCTTTTTGGTACATTTCACTTCACTTATATGCCAAACAGAAACACGCGTGTGAATGTTGCATGTAATCTATTTCATGATGTAGTTTTTTTTAATTTAAGAATAAAAACTTCAATTTGCAACCCTAAATTCACTTTCTGTCAATAATACCATGGCACTATATAATTGAAACGTTTAAGAGTCTGTAATCTAGAGGTTGATTTTTAAATCTAAGATAGAAATGTCTTTGAAAAAGGAGTTAACTTCTGAATCTTCAGGTTTTTAAGAACAGCACTGAAAACTGAGCTCCATGAGGTCATTACCTGGAGCTTTCCCAACATTCCTTACCCATCCCTCTGATTCTTGATCCAGCTGCTCTCATGTGGTGAGTGGTGCCTCCTTGACCTCCTGAAAAACAACTGATGGTCCCACTGAGCTTGACCCAGAGGGTAAAATGTGTTACAGCAGGGTGGTGAGGTAAACATGAAAGGTGATGTGTTGCCTTGAATTTTAGATTAATCACACTCACTCACACACACACATGCACACACGCACGCATGCATGCGCACACACACACACACACACACACACACACTTTATTTCACCTACTTGCTTCCTCTGCATTCAGATCTATACTGGTCTAATATCCATCAACAATTACCGGTATCTTTCTATAATTATTGGTCTATCTGGTTGATTTGCAGCAGTTAAATCATAACCATTTCAATTTACAAACCTTGTTTATAAAACATATTATGCCTAAGCTTTTACAACCCAACTTATCATATCAAAGGAATAGGAATAAATAACCTTAAAATTTATTTTTGACAAGTCTCATCTGCTAAGAGTGCCAGTACAGATCATTTCCTCATTAAAATAGAACATATTTTGATTCTTTTTCTCCCTGAACATCAATATTGAGAATTTTACACACTTAAATATCATTAACACACAATCAATAGAGTTAATAATTCTGTGTTCTCTCATAGATTTTTTTATTCTACAGTATATTCTAAATCCATAGGGTTTATTCAATAACAGGACTTCTTTCTGGTATCATGAAGACAGTGTCCCATCTTTTAGCATGTGATGTTGAACTTTTTGTCTAATTATTAGACATCATTTCTTGATCCTTGAGAACCACTAGCCTTCATGTCTGAGACGTTTCTCTGTTCCTTGCACCTCATTTGAATCAGTGGGTGATTAACAGGTTTCTAGAACTTGAGGACAAGTGAAGAGGTCATTTGAATCAGATGTGCTGGAGAAGGAAAACAACAGATAAATAATAATAATAAAACAATACTATTATATATAATTTGTACTATTATATAATAATATAAATACAGGAACATCTAAAAAATGTGAATATCGTGAAAACGTTTTTGTCACCCAAAAAAGTAAAACTCTTGACTGAAATCTTTCTAGCCTTCATTCCTTTTCATTTTGATGATTATGAAAACCCATAATTCTGTGCCTTAGAAAATATGAACATTAAGGTCAATTAAAAAAGATGTTTTAAACAGAAAGGTCAGGCGTCTGAAGATCAGTTTATTTCTATGCACCCTTCTGCAGGAATTACTGCATCAATGCAGCGTGGCATGGAGGCATAGACTGCTGAGAGGTAATGGTCTTTTTCAAGATATTCACATTATTTGATATTTTTGCAGCAAAGAATGAAATGAAGTGAAACAATTTGATGTATTTTTACTGGTACTTTACTGGAAATCCACATCTCGAATCCCATTTCAGTCTAGCAATACCAGATGATCCCAGTGGAGGTTTTTACTTCCAGAATCATGATTTTCAAGCTAATTTGAAAGAAAATAATAATAATAATGAAGTATTCTGTTATATATAGTTATTTGGAATGCAACAAGTAAATCGGTATATTAGCCCTTAAATCCATAATTGGTGCATTTTATCATTTTGCTGCATATTAGAATAAATTGGACTGTAAATAATCAGATTTGACTTTTTCCTGTAAGTGTCATGTGATTCGTTTTGCTGTGAGCTCTTGATGAATGAATAAACTAAGAACTTCTTTTATTTTCTCTCAGTATCTTCTTGGATTGCACCGAAGTCAAAGCGTCGCCTCAGGACATGAAAACCGAGCTCCATGGACGGCAGCCCGGGGAGGAGTCTCAGCAGCTCCAGCCTCCTTTATGAGCTCAACGTTTTGATTTCTTTTCCTTCAGCTTCACACTCGCTCCATAGGGAGGTGTTCACCGGCGGAAAGTGGAATGAAAACAGGCGATATTCACTAATAATCCCCACACGTTTCACCCCTCTGGATCAGTGGAAAAAGTAGAAACAGGTAAGTGGAAACAGGAAGTGTTCACGTTAGCTCACTGCGGATTGTAAAACGAGGTTCTGCTGTCGACCTTGGCGAAAAGAAGCTACAGAAACCTTTCACAGCTAACTACAAAGGCTCCTTGTTTACAGAAGTTATTTTCAGGTTGTAGAAATGTCGCATTGATTAAAATAGGCGGTTTATATACAGTTTAAGTAGCAATGTTGGTTTGCTTTCATATAGGAGGCGGTGGGAGCAGCGCGCCGCATCCAAACCCATTCATGTGTATTTGTCGCTCGGCCGCAGGGCGGCGGTGCGATGCGTCGCGCTGATGGCTAGAACTTTCCATAGTACTTGGGCGCAGCGCACATAAACGCACGCTGTCTTTGCTGCTACTGCTTTCATATTGAACGCTTTAAAAATTCCTCCTATGTGGAAATCATTAAAAGCACCTGGCGTTTCTGCGCGCTTCTCCTCAGATTATATGACTCGCGACGCGTCCTGTCTGAAAGCAGCATAAACTGTCGCGGCGAGCGGCGCTCATTCCGCCTCCTTTGTAAGTAAAGTAAAGCTAAACAGTATGATGTGAAGTGCTTATCTTTACAAAAGCTGTTACTTTCCAGTGGTTTTCCAGGTTAGTTTGAGAAAATGTTGCCTAATTTGCGAATATCGAAGTGACAACACTTGCTGCTGTTTTATATACCATACCCTAAAGGTGCAACAGTGAAAATTGTTCGTTTGCTTGGAGTTCTCAATAGGTATAAAGCTTTGTTCAGAAGTTTTTTAAATGATAACTTTGTGTTTTTATGAATTTTCAAAGAAGATGAAAAGTTGTTTAAGATACAAGTTCAATAAACTTGCCACAAATGCTGCTTTTCATTGGTTTTAGTGTAGATTTATGGAAAGCAGCAATAATTAAGTAAAGTTTTCTCTTTTATGGTGCAAACAAATTCTAATTTATATCCAGACAGATGCACTATTTAAGAACTAACTCTACACATTTAATTATGTTTAATTTCTGTGAGGAAAAAACAAGAACTGAATGAAATTTTAAAGAAAAAATATTAAGAATTAAAGAATGTGATATAATTGTCATGTTGTGAATTGTATTGATTCAATAATCAATAACACTAAGTCACTGATTGCTAGGAACAAGAGAGAAACCATTCTTACTCAAGTCCAGATAAAATTATTAATTGTCACGTTGTAATGTGTTGACATTAAAAATAGTTATTGGTGACAAATCGTATAGCTTTTAATAACCATAATATAATTTTGCAATCGAAAGGGTAAAATAAACCTAAGAAATAATCACATTTATTAAGGTGTATTTGGCTAATTTTGACATCGCTGCTCTTGTGCAACAGTAGGAGAGCTTCTCTGAGCTTGTTCTATGTAATTAAAGTATTTGAATGTAATCTCACAGGACAGACAGCACATGCTGGCACACCAAATGCAATTTACAATAATTATGTTGATTAAAGAGGCAAAAGTAAACTAAATCCATTGTTCTTTAAAGGTAAATCTTTCATATGCAGAGGCAACATTGCCTCAGTGTAATTTTTCTTTGTACTGAAACAGACAATTTATTTTCTTCACTCAGCAGTTTCTTATTGCATTCTGGAAAGTGAAAGGCAGAGTTGGCAGTTACGTGTTGTTTGCATTCAATTAGCAGGAGCACATTAACAGGGCTCTCTCTAGCAGATGGCTAGCAGACAGAGGCCAGACATTCACAGTCATTTAAAGTGACGTAGGTGGGGTGGTGTAGGAGAAACGAAGAGTCAGGAGGAGAAAATGAGTCGGGGAGTGCAAGTTTGGGCTTGACTGCTAAGTTATCCAAGAAAATTGTGGGTTTAAAAAATAAGAGGATGTGCTGAACAGAGTTAACATGAAGGCTGTATGTGTTCTATATCTTTTAAAATTCAATAGTATGGTTATTGTGAGTCTGCTGTCAAATATGAATATGTTTAATGTGTTTTTATTTGATTTATTATTATTTCTGTTGAACACAGGTCTATCCAGTACTTAAATAGTCATTCGTTTGTCACTTTATAAAATATGTATTTACCGCAGATCGACAATTTGAGAATTTGCTTTTAGGAATAATGGAGTTTGGCTCTAGACACCTGAGACGAAGGTGATTACTTCTAACCTTTGGCCGACTCTCAGCTCGTACTCATTCCTTAGTCATGGATCTCTCTGCATACAACAGTAATAACTCAGTTTACCCAGTCTGCCCACACTGCTGATCTAATCTTTACTTTTTTAGGAGGAGTTCTGACTCATGTTTGCAAAGAACTGTATTCATTCTGTAAAGTTGCAATAACCAGTTGATTGGCTAATTTTGGGTATTTCAACAAATAAAACGCACTAATAAAACACTTTTAGAGACCTTTGAAATTTACAAATTTGTTAGCTACAGTCCCTCAGCTTAGAGTAACAGGTTAGGTTTAAGCTAGTTTTAAGTAAAAGAGCTAAAGTTCCTATGAAACAGAATGTTGTTTTAGTAAAATTAAAAAAAAAACCTTCTGCATATTTACATTTCCCAAAAATCCAAACAAAGTAAGATTGCTAACTCTCAGAAAAGTAGTTTTCTTTTGTATTCTTATACAAATTTAAAAGCAAGTAACTTAAATGGTATTGGATAAAACTGGGTTGTAGTTCCAGCTTTTAAATTCATTAGAGCTTGAAATGAATGTTGATGACATTTTATGCAGAGGGCACAGAGGAAGAATTCAAAACCAAACTCTCCCAACTTTCCAGTGTCAAGAATGCAGCGCTACAAAATGCTCATTCTGGGGTTTGAAAGTGTGCAAGCTGAAAATCAAAAAGAAGCCATGTTTTATTGGATGGAGCTTTCTCCTTTTTTCCATTAATGATGGTTGACTGTTAACTTGTACCCCTGCTCTGTGGTTTGTTTGGACTCTTGTTCTGTGCAGAACATCAGCTAAATCTCCCCCTAAACTTCCTGTGGTCAGAACACAGCTGCTGTGCTGGTGAATTACAAACTGCACTAGTAGAAGGGCTTTGTGCTGCACACGTTTATTAGAATGAACTACGTTTGCAAAATGTGTTTTTTTTATTTTCCTCGACATTCGTTCTTAATACTGTAACTGTAAATTGCTGTCTGCTCCCTCTTTCAGCATGGAGGTTGACCAGGAGAAAACGAAAACATGTGGAACAGTCTGCCTGAAATACCTCCTGTTTACTTTCAACTTCCTCTTTTGGGTAAGTTTCTATCTGACTTCAAGCTTTAATTATTACAGTTTTTCTCAAATGCTAAAACACATTTCACAAACGTTTCCTCCATGTTCCCCAATGTCTAAACACAACGCCCTTTTCTAAAGCTACATGAACACAACCACACCTTCTCACCTCAAAACTCAAACTTTCACACCAAAAGAGCAGCTGAAGCTTTCAAAAATGTAAACACTATACACATCATTACACTCTACAGCAACACAACTGAAAACACAATGCTCAATTTGTGAGAAGGTTCCTTGTTTCATAACTGCCAATGCATATTTTTTAGAAACTTTACAGCAACGGATCTTCTTAGATCTCTGCAGAGGATTAGGCATTTAGATTTGTGAGTTTCATATGAAGAGAATAAATCTATAGAAAATTCTACATGTACACTACTGTAACACAACTCAATGCTAGATAGGTGTTAGTGTAAATTATGGAATAACCTTAAAAAGGAAATAAAATAATCAATGTCATTTATAGTAATATATTCAAAAAAATGTACCAAATTGAGAGTAATGAGTATTTATGAACTAATGATCATGATTAAATCTGGAAATAAGAACAAGACGGAGTTCAAATAGAATCTGTATGTGTGTCTGACATTTGAAATTGTATAGATCATTTCTTTTGCAAAAGTTTTTTCTTCATTCTGCTCCTTTTTGTTCAAATTTAGATTTTTTTTTTGTTATGTATATTTTATTGTTTACTTTTTTATGAGTTTTATTTTGAATGAAATAAACTTTGAAAAAAAAATGCAAAAACAGAATCTATTGCACACAACAGTACTCTTGAAAACATGATCAGGGTGTGAAGTTTTTTTTTAATTTACTTTATTCACAACACACGCACGCACGCATGCACACCACAATCACTGTGTGGCATCATTGCTGAGCTGCATCGCGCCACATCACCTCATCCACACGGCCTCGCTGAACCTACTCAGGTTTGGATGGACTCTTAGTCCTGCTTCAGCCATTGTCATGTCATGGACAATGACTGTTGCTCGCATCTCATCCGTAATGATGGTGCGAGGTTGTCTTGCTCTTCCTCCTGGACCTTCTCCTTTCCCTTGCTGGCCTCCTCCTCTTCCTCGTTGATCTCCTCCTCTTCTTCCATGGCCAGCTCTTCTCCCTCCTCTGACTCAAGTTCCTCTTCCCCTGACTCTGCCTTCATCCATTGTGTTTGTTTGGAATCTTCAGCAAACTGTGCGCTCTGAACTTGCTTTTCTACATGTGGTCACAGCATTAGCAACAAGTGTCTTCCATTTAGAGTCATTGTGTGTAATGAATGACGCCAGGAATGTTCATTGTGTTCAAAAATTGCTGACTGTGGCAAGTATTTTGCATCACACGAGCTTTCATTTGAGAATATGAGCAGAGTTCGTCTGTAACTTGTGTTTTAGCGAGGACAAATGTGTTTAGATTTATGAGAACGGAGGATTGTGTTTTGTGAATTGTGTCTTCATGTGAAATGTGTTTATGGTATTGGAAAATGGTGGCTAGATTTGGTAAATGTGTTTAGACGTTGGGGAACATGGAGGAAACGTTTGTGAAATGTGTTTTCGCATTTGAGGAAAAACTGTAAACACAGGCAAAAACATTCTTTTCCACATTTCTCTTTCACTGAGTGATAACTGCATCACACTTTATGCATCTTGGTTGCTTTAATCTTGTTTTTAAAATAAAAAAAAATTTAAATAATATGATCACATTCTGCTGTGTTCCCATAATAAGTATCAAAAACGTATCTACGGTAGAAATTAACTTCTTCAAGTTTACAGAAAACACTAAACAAAATGTGTACTTTAACAGAGGGCATGGAAATTAAGACCTCATTTCACAAATTTTTTTCAGTGTCATAACGAGTTGCTACTTATAACTCAAATCAGAATTTGTATGAGTGTAAAATTAAAATCAAACACAAGTGTTGGCATCAGCAAAGGAAAGATGTTTTATTCTCGGTGTGAACTCACACTAACAGCTCAGCCCATATGTGAAAATAGCCCGTCTGCCAAAGATCTTTCAGAAACTGGCAGGCAGCATCACTTATTCTCTTTACTGCCAAATGTCAGTGAATATTTTAGACCAGATCAAAACTGTTTTCTTTCCTTTGA
>SSNR01000167.1:877252-882252 GCA_006937965.1 Callopanchax toddi | reverse complement strand
TCTCTGTGAATCTCTCAGTTGGCAGGTGGAGTGGTGATGGCAGTGGGTGTTTGGACCTTAGTGGAGAAAAGTGACTACATCAGCCTCCTCCCCTCAAGTACCTACGCTACCTCTGCCTACATACTGGTCATGGCTGGAGCCATTGTCATGGTAACAGGCGTGCTGGGCTGCTGTGCCACCTTCAAGGAGCAGAAGAAGCTACTACGGGTGGTAAGAGATCACATTAAGGTAGAAAGATAAAGGAAGCTGTCCACAACGTCAACACACAGTGAAGTGTCACAGTTGGTGAAACAGAAATCTATTATTTTATGCAGCCTAAACAAAATGAGTATATGCTAATGTTTCCCAGCTACTATCAGCAGCTGTGGCCATCTACTGTTTAAGCAATGACTTGAAAAAAGAGCATAAATAAAATGGTAGGCTGTCATAAAACATACGTTAGATTGTAGCTGGATTTTTTTGCTTTGTTCATGTAAATTTTACAGTGGATAAATGTGATCTCGACTTCCCTCAAGTCTGGTTTTTTTTTTAAATTGCTGTGAAGTTTAAATTTTTATGAAATTCAGTAGATTTTTTACTTTAAACCCTGTATAAGGTCACTCTTGAAAATGAGACCTCGTGCGTCAATGAAACGTACCCGTATAAATAAAGGTGAAATAAATGAGAAAATAATAAGGCTAATAATATTACCCAAAAAAACTTCCTTGGCTTCAGCAGTTGTTATGCTGTGTTTGTACAACATTCATCATTAATTAAGGTCCTTTTGAAACAAGGGGGTAAATTTAAGTTGGCTTTAACTCGGTGTTTCTTGGCAGAAGAAAGGATTTTGGTTTTACTTCATTATAAGCCTAAAGTAAATGTAGGACAAAGAACATGACAAACAAGAAGACTGCTGTAAGAACGCTGACATGCTTCCATGTTCTGAGAACCGACCCAAGGTGTCAGTCTAGACTAAACAAAGCCATCCTCAGAGCTTTTACCCTTTTTGACTACAGAGTTTTAGAAATAAAAACACCTGCATGGTACTGCATCACTCAGTTCTAATCTAATAATATTGAGCGGCATTTT
Source organism: Callopanchax toddi (assembly GCA_006937965.1). Lineage (NCBI taxonomy): Eukaryota > Metazoa > Chordata > Actinopteri > Cyprinodontiformes > Nothobranchiidae > Callopanchax > Callopanchax toddi. The sequence continues at coordinate 881,184 of SSNR01000167.1, read as the reverse complement.
TTTCTCAAATCTTATTTTTTCTAAATATATTAGCAAGCTGTTGTTTAAGAGGGTACTCTGACATTTTACAGTTAATAATGAAGGAATGAGTCACTACTTAGCACTAAGTACAGACGATGACGCCACTTTTCCCAAGAGATCAGTGACACATATTTAGGTTATCGTTTTTTTTTCTTCAGTTTTTCATCTAATTTGTAAATCCAGCTTGAGTTCCTTTCTAATTCTCTGTCTGCATAGATACTAACCTGGCATAAAAAATAAAATAATCCATATTATTTTAAAAGATTATGTTTATTAAACACTTTCTCACATCAGTGATTACGTGATTGAGTTGTCTTTTTTCATATTTATCTGTATTAACTGTATTTTTTTTTTTTTAGTTTTTGCCAATTTGAATTTATTGATGGTAAATTTAAAACTGGGTATCTCAATTTTCTCCTGTGGAAAAATCTGTGTGCAATAAAGTCTCCCATTATTTATCATATCATTTATTTTTCATACCCAGCACTTAGTATGTGCACCTTTTGCTTTGCGTTGCCTTCTTTTAAATGCTTGATTTGTCCTGAAGAGTTGAGATAAGAGCAATGAATCACAGTGAAAGAATGCTCTTGTCTGCAAGGAGAGATGTTATCGAGGTTGTTAATGGAGGGTGAACATAAGGTGAGATGGAGGAGAGAGCAGTAGGATAATTGTTTTCTTTTTCTTTTTTCATATGGAGTTCTTCTTACCTGTTGCATGCTGGGAATACAGTGATTGGAATCACTGTCCTGTTAACACAAAGGTCATAAGTTCTGACAAATAAAAACCTGATCACTACACAACATCTCAGTAGGATTCTGCTGCTGTAAGGCCTTAAAAACAGCTGCCACTGCCTTTTGATTAAAGGAAAGGACTTTAAAGGAGGATATTGGAGATGTTTGTGCTAAAAGAAGGTCAGAAGTACAGCGATATAAAGAGCAAACTGCCTGGTGGGAGGAGGGGAGTGGTGTGTGTCTGCACACACACAACTCCATTGTTTTGAGGGAGAAAAACACACAGAGCTGAGCAATAACTCAGGGTGAGGAGGGGAAACCTCTTTCTGCCAGAGGACGAAGCCAAATGGAAAGTGTTCATTACAGAGTTTAGAGCCACCTGTGGAGAAACTGACTTCATGTGGTTCGACTTCACACAGTGGAAGTCACAGTCTCTGGCTCTTTTCTTTTTAAGCTATCTTAATACATTAGTTTGTGTCATTATTTTATCTATTTATCTTCTCTGTATATTTCTCTATAGCTGATTTCTGCTGATTGATTCTATGCTTTAATTCAGACCTTTCAACAGCTTAGTTATCAAATATTAATACATTTATTGAACATTTAACAAAATAATAATGTGTAATTGATCAATATATTTATTCCTGATTTGGTTAGGCTGCACTCGAGTACCAAATCAGTCATTCCAGTCCCCGTTTCTCCAGCTGTTTGTTTTTGTTTCTCAACATTTTTATTTTCTCTTGTTCTGTCTTTTCTTATCTTAATGTGTTTGTTGCTTTTCTTGCCTCTTTTATTGAGTTTTCTTTTTATCTCAGATGGCAGACTAGCAGAGCAGAAGCAGAGGTTAAAGAGATTGCTGCCTTGTGGTTTCATTTGGTTGGAGGCGCTCAGCTAGAGGCCCACCTGTTCAGAAACCTGATGAGGCTTTCATGACTTAGTTATGGTCACCGCTCATGCACCCCTGAGTCACTGAGGCTGTCAGGAAGGTCTTTTAGTCTTTAATGAGAGTAAGATGAAACGCCGTGGGTACAGAATTTAGCGTGGACAAGAATATTAACACATTTGAATACATATGGCGAGCACAAATATAAGCTGGGCTACATGTTTTATGTCTTATAGCACAGTGTTTATGCACGGTTTGGAATCAGTGAACTCATTTTGTTTGTGTGTCTGTTTTTTGATGCATAGCAAAGAGTGGAGATTAAAGTCATGAATCACTGAGAAGGAATGAACTTGTCAGAGGAGAGGGAGGATCGCTGGAGATGGCCAAAGATGGAGTGCGTGTTTAGTGCCTCTGTGTGTGCTCTGACTTTATGCTGCATGTCAAAAGAAGCTAATTCGCGGAGTGATATTTTGTCTCTGAATGTGGGAATCATTAGCCTTTTTAAGTCATTTGGCTGTTTTCAACCCAAGTCTCTTATGAATTTCTGATTTCATGAAACTACAGCTGTCATCTCCCGTTTGTAATCTGTAGTGAAGCTTGGTGATGATCACGGTGGCACAGAGGTTTCTGACTTCTCTTCATGTATTTGGATCACGTAGAGTCCACATGTATTTTCAGCTTTAGACTGAACTGAAGTCCTTCACACCTGTTGAGGTTTATATTTTAGGCCAAACATTAATTCATAAATAACTGATGTAAGCAGGAGGTTACAAAAGCAAAATAAACATCTAACTCCTTATACATATATTTCAGGTACATGTGGCTAATATAGCAAACATTTCATAACAGAATCTTTTTTTTTTTTTTTTTTTTACACAGTAAAATTGTCCTATCGCAGTTTTTGATGTACATTATAGTGATTTTAACTATTTTGCAAGTTACCGACGAGTTTAATCAGACTATTTTCCTTTGATAAAACAGCCCAACATTTCTTAATGGATTTTAATAAGTTTGTTCAATTTAGCATTGAATCAACAGCGATCTGTGCCCTATAGACATTTTTTTCCCATAAATTAAAAGGTCAGGACCCTGACTTGAGTCATCAAGCAACAAGTGATCTAAAAGCTATAAAAAGATAAAAATATAATAGTTGACAAAACCTTAAAATTGTGTTTTACGGATGTTTGTAGACTTAAATGAGCAATGATGCAAATTTATCTTTCCTTTTTGCATTTTATACATCAATTTTTTATTATACAAGGAACTAACTTTTAAAGACCTAATGTTTTAAATAAAAAACTGTTTTAAAAGCTATACTTTTAAACCTAAAAGCCTCCTGCTAAGCCGTTTTATAACTCTACATTCACCATGATTATTTCACATTTTATTTCAACATCTAAGTTAAATGACAGCAAGGCAAGTGTCATGGATATCTTAAAGTTTAATTTGTCTGGTGCAAAAATGACAGAACTTTTCAGTTTTTTTGGAGGTTCTTATTCTTCAGTCACTGGAAAGGCAACAGTAGGCTTGTTATTTATTTAATGAACTGGGAAAACAATCAGTCAATCTTTACCCGATATAAAGATGCATGTTTTTCTCCTATATTGAGCTTGAAATGTCATGGTGCATGGTCACAAAACGGAAGGTGGCAAAATGTCACAAAAATCTTGAGAAGAACATGAACATTAAACAGAAATACTTCTTTATTTGCTGTTTTTCTCACCTCAGGTATGCTATGAAATATTCGCATTCTGCAAAAGCAATGTGTTGTTCAGCCAGCGAGGCCACGCATACATCAGACTGTAGAGTCTTAATGCCAATGCAGAGCTTTGAAAACGGTTTTATGCAGTATGTAGAAAGCTTTTAACCCTCATTTCGTCAGGATTTTCTGTGCTATAGTGCATCTCAGGAGAAAAATGGCAGCTCAGATGAAAAGTGAGAGTAAATGGGCCTGCCGTCATGAGAGGCCCTCTTGAGTCTGTGTGCAGTTCGTCGTTCAGCAGCTTCAGTCTCAACAAGTCTTCTGTCACATGGTACATCACTCTTCATGTGAGGGAGCTGTGGAGAACAATAACCCAGCCTTAAATATGATCCATTTCTCTGACAAATGCAACTTTTCTTAGTTTTTGAGACACCAGATCTGTCAGTGAAGTAAAAACACTTTTAGTGCTAATTGTATGAGGTTCATTTAGTACAAACTGAAGGTTTACACTGTGTGTTGGGAGCAATATATTCAAGTAAAAGCAAGAAAAAAATTCTAAACAGGATTATATGTCATGCAATGGGGGGGGGGGGGG
>SSNR01000167.1:864320-877242 GCA_006937965.1 Callopanchax toddi | reverse complement strand
GGGGGGGGGGGGGAAAAAGTATGCAATAATGTAATATTACTCTTAAATAATAACCATCAATATTTCAGGTTGTCAGAAAATGTTGTTACTGTAATTTTATTAATTAGAATTAAGTTGCTGCTTGAATCTGTCAGCATTACTGACCTCCTTTTTCAGTCATGTCACTTTATTTGAGCTTATTTATAAGTAAATTTAAGCATTTACTCCCTAATAGACCTTCAAGCTCAACATCAACATCCAACCTGCTCAGTATTCAGACTCAGAGCTGCTCAGAGATCTAATCAGCCCAAGCCATCAAAATCAGAGACCAAGTCCATCTCACCAGGTTGATTTTCTCCCTGTGACGGCTGCAAACAACAAGGAGTTTAGGCCAAGGTCTGAGTCTGATAATATCTCTTCTCCTCTTCAGTTCTGAAGAGGGAAGGTCAGCGTTTTCCCCTCTGGCTTTAAAGGCAGACCTTCCAACTCTCTACGTTTGGCTTAGTCGTGTATTGAATGCAGATTATAACTCCAAACAACAAAGCTCCCTGACAGCACAGAGCAGATAATTCTATGAATAACTCAGTTTCTGAACTATCAGGTTTTTATATTTCGAGGGAAACCCTTGAAATAAGAATTGGTTTGAAGAAAGAGAAAAGTACGACTATAATATTTTTCAGATGCTGAAAAGTATAACTAGTATTTCACATCAATAATAACATGTTCAGAATTCCTCTTCTCTCAGTTGTGCAGTTTATATACGAAAAGCGCATCGTTTTGCAAAAAAAGAACAATTTGAGATGGATTAAGGAAAGCGGGGTTCAGGTGGTGTCAGCTGTCACATCTGATATTTAACGGACCTGTCTCATCACGTCACTGTGCACTAACTGTATTTTCCTGTGTTTTTTTCCCCTGTATCTTCAGTACTTTGTCCTGCTTTTGTGTATCTTCCTGTTGGAGGTCCTTGCTGGCGTCCTGGCTTACATCTACTACCAGCAGGTAATCCCATTTTGTAATAAATTAGGAACCACTCACATTGTAAAATGCTTTTAGATGTAGGGGGTGCCGTGATCGAGAAGCTGACGTGTATTGGAAGACAAGATATTGATGTCGCATAGCAAAAATGTAATTTGGAATAAACAGATTAGGATGCGGTCTTCAATTATTTCCAGAAGTTGGTAAATCTCTTGCAGTCGTAGGTGGACACAAGTCTACTCTACACACTGTCATTGGGTTTGACAGCCTGATGTTTAAGTGTGTAGTAGCTGTAGCTCTATAATCAGGGCACGCTTTGTGTCTCCTTATCCAGGCACGTCGTGAACAGCCTTGTAACAGAGCGTAGACAACTGTTTGTGCTCCCACATGGCATGTGCTGTGCTATAATTCTAGCCACAGCAAAACCAGCATAAATAAGTGAAATTGCTGGAAGGTAACATAAGACAACCCATTAAAAATACAAATATCTGACTACCCGTATTACTTGTGGTACATTTAGTCCAAATGGAAAGAGAAAAGGCCTCCAGTAGTGCACACGTCAAGGCTGAGTGCTCCGTCAGAATTATTTTAAAACATTTGTTGTGATTTTTGAACTGAAAAACATTCAAACTGCTCTCCTTTTACATTTACATTACAGAAAGTATGAATATTTTTTTTATCACTTATAAAGAATCTAGAACAAGCGTCTTTCTCTGTATATTATACTGATATTACTGTTACAGGAGCGAATGAGAGTTAAAAGTATTTTGTTTTGTATTCAGCGTTGACATGCCATTCTTCTCTATCAGCGTCTTTTCCAGAAGCCTGGTGGCTTGTAGCTCAGCAGCAGGACGTGTTCCCTGCTATCAGTAAAACGACATCATTCATTAATGATACCAAACTCATGAGCAGCCACAGACGGCCCTAATAGCTGGATCTTACTTTGCTGAGCTCTCTGTGCTCACTTCAAAATTTAACAGTTGTACTATGTGCTGAGTTTGATTATTTGATGTCTTTTATAATTCATATAACCTGTTTGTAACTTATCATCAATAACATTTATGACCTATTTTCATCCCATATGTTTTAACATGGTTTTACTTATTGCTGGTCTTTGCTTTCTGAACAGAATCAGCTGTTTATCTTGACACGTTTTCTCACTAACATTCACATTTAATGACACGAGGTTTTCCCCCTCCACAGAACTTTAGACTCAGCGTTAGCATCAACCTGCAGACGTCATTGTTTCTGCTTTTTTTAGCACCTCTTCCAGAAAATAAGTGTAACTTTACATCTGCATTTTTTCATAGAATGTAGAGCATGTATATGAGAGCTTAACTGATCAGTTTTTATGGCTACTAACATTGTGACCAGATTTCAGCTGGACTTTAGCTGTCTGACAGAATACTTGGTGTCCAGATGGGTTAAAAATCAAGTTAGGGTTAGTGAAGTTCTGGTTCTGTAAAATGAGCCCAGATCATTAATTGTGTTTGACACTTGGATTTATGAAATCTGTCCCTAGTACTATAAGTTGAAGGTGAACTGAGCCACCCACTACTGGGAATTGTTTGCTTTGTAAATAATCTTTCTCACTGTAAAATGTTGGACGCCAAATATTTTTCTCTAAATTGGCAGCAGCAGCAGATACTACTCTGAGATCACTGTTGATGTCTCTTCTTGACACACCTGTATGCTCCAGACCAGCGATCATCCAGAATCTTATAGAGATGTTCCCACTGGCGATCAGCTCATCCATTTGACTGGCAGCACTTGTGGAAGATTAAAAAATTTACAATCGTTTTTCTTCAAACTGTTTTTGCGTTTTGGTTTAGGTTTTATTAAATTACACTCACGAACGCTCCCACAGCATTGTAAACTACATTTCTACCAGTATTCCACAGAAACCATGGTCATGTTTTTTAATAAACATGCTACAAGCTTCAGATTTGAACAAATGCACGTCTAAATGTCACTGGAACTCCAGGTTTATGGTTCCAGTGACCTTCTGATGAGTGCAGTGCCATAAAGCCATTAACCGTTGCACCAGCTGTTTCTACTGTTTCCACTTCACTACGTTTCCCAAACTGTCAACAGGTGAAATAGAAAGCTGAACGCCCTCCTCCCTCCCCAATCCTTATCTTCCCTTTTCTCCTGTCTTTGTCTTCACCTCCGGTCTCTCATCCCTCTGTCTTTCATTCCTCTTTTCATCATTCATTCCCTTGATATCTCCTTCATGCTTTGATTTACTGTGGTTCCCCAGCTGGCTTGTTGCCATAGAAACTGAGCCCCACAGACCTCCTGCTCCTCCAGTGAGCATCTTCTGCCACTGGTTTAAAGAATGGAAAAAAAAGAGAGAAAGAAACAGCTTTACTTTCCCTTCACCCTGTCTTCGGTGTCATTAGAGCTGCAGTCTGTGACGTGTGTCGACGGAAAACTTTAATCCTCTGTTATAAATGCACTATATTCAGTAAACTTAACCATTGCAACTAATTCATCACTTATGAGCGATCACTGTGCTTGTCTCAGATTTTTGTTGGCATTATGGTCAGCTGCTGCTGCACATTGAAAATGTGTTTGTGTGCGTGTGTCTGAACAGTTAAACGAGGAGCTGAAGCAGAATCTGAAGAACACCATGATTGAGAAGTACGGGAAAAACAATTATGAACACATCACCAAGGCTGTAGACAAGCTTCAGCAGGAGGTAAGGTGGATGGATGGATGGATGGATGGATGAGTGAGTGGTTTATTAGAATTTTAGCTCAGATTTAAACTAATAAAACCACCAACATATGAAATAAATAACAACCATTTTCTTGAAGCTGAACACAACTGAAGTAATAAAAAGACTCGTTGGAGGTTTTCAGTGTTATCTGAATCCATCAGGACTAAATCCAGACCTGAAAGTTGAAAATTGGCCAGTAGTTGATGTGTTCCCCGGGTTTCTTTAGGATAGGGATAACTGAGACACCAGTTTAAGGCTCGAGGGACCAACACCAGATTGCAAGGAGGGTTTTATGACATTCAACATGATTGGGCAAAGAACAGGCTCCCTGGGCTCTCTGGGGAGCAGACTGAAGGCTCATCCTTAGTGACTAGCCCCTTAGAGGCAATCCACAAGGGTGAAAGAGGAGAGGCAGCACTGATGACAGCTGGTCAACAACATTGTCAGCTTTAAGCTTTGCGCATATAGCAGTGATTATCTGATCTGAATACAACAAGACACATAACGCCTGTTTCATTTTATATTTCAGAAAGCTACTTTCTTTAGTGAAATGTCACATTTTGTTTAATTAAAGAAATGATGCCATCATGATTCTCTATTGAGAAGTAAAATACGATTTTTCTAACTCGCCCGTCAGTTTAAGTGCTGTGGGAGCTACAACTCATCTGACTGGGCAGAGAACGAATGGATTCACTTGGAATCTGCAAAAAGCAGATTTGTTCCTGACAGCTGCTGTAAGACTGTTATAAAGTTTTGTGGCACAAGGGATCACCCCTCCAACATCTACAAGGTGGAGGTAAGAGCCTGATGTGTGCTGAGTGGATACTGTCTATCCTACTGTCACGTCTCTGTGTGTCAGTGTGTGAGGGCTGCAGTAATGCACATATATATATATATATATATATATATTTGTATATATATATAATATTTATTTGCGTGAGACTCCAGCAGAACTCCCACATCAACATGAAGACACTGTTTGTGTTTAATTTAGGGTGGCTGCATGACTAAACTGGAGAGATTCATCCTGGACCATCTAAAGATTATTGGAGCCGTGGGTGTTGGGATTGCTTGTGTACAGGTGAGCGCAGAACTCTTCAACACAAAGAGACCTTCAGCAAACATCATAACTTATGTTTTCTTTCCCTGCGTCCGATCCTCAGATCATTGGAATGGTGTTGACATTCTGCCTATACCGAAATCTGAAGGCAGAGCCGTACTAAAAGCAGAGAGGAGTGTGGGTGAAGGAGGTAACTCCACTGCTACTCAAATAGTGCCTAGGCTCTTTCTTTGCCTTGAACACCGGGGGATGGAGAAATGTAGAGAGATTTAACTGCACATTTGAGGATCTCCTTTTAGAAAACAAAGGATGGAAAACCACTGTTTTTTTTAATGTAATTAGGCACTCAGATAGCAATCTCAGCCACATCTTCAACATTACAGCTCGGCGAGAAAAAGCCTCTGAGAGGAACTGATGGGAATTTTAGCTCAGATTGTTTAAATTAGTGTAGAATAGCCTCTTTGGGACTAAACATTGTAGTTTTTTCCTGCTCTGGTTCCCACAACGTACCTTTTTATTATACTTGGAGCCGTCAATGCACCAAAGAGACGTGTAGAGATCATTAGAGTAAACCTGACGCCTTGCAGAAGGTGTTGATCCAGTTCACAGCAGCTTTTCTGTACCAGCAACATGAGCTTTTACTCAGCTCACACTTCAAATTCAATGGCCTTTTTATGTCCATGTTAACTGTAAAGTCATGCATTTCAAGTCTGTTAGCCATTAGAGTGGCCTTTTTATATTTTGTAAATGATCATTTCCTGTAAGCCTGAAGTGCTCTCTTATTAAGTCATATTTTTGTCTTTATTGCCTAAAGTGTCATGTTTTTAATCTATTTCATGTAATAAGTGTATCTGAACATTTTATACTTTTCTTTGGAGTTCAGGCCGACTTTAATTGAGTTCTTTATAAATGTGTTAATGATACAAGTAAGCAAGATGTCTTTTCTAAACTTATGCCAAAGTATTACAGTATCTGTCAAATGAAATCTACAGTGTAATTCAGCCTCTGCCTCATATCTACTGTACTGATGACCTTTCAGATTGTTTATCCTAAATTAATATTTTGTTTTCTTGTAGCTCTTGACTATAATAATGTATTTAACACACATCTAGTAGGAAATTAAATTCCCACAGTCTGTAGCGATCCTTTATGTTGTGCCTACCAAACAAGGGCTGAAATAATCTGCTGTATTTCTGTTTTTTTTAAATAAAATTTTAGTTTGAATAAACACGTTTGCTTCTTTTGGTTGCCTTTTCAAATATAATTGTTTAAAATGGAAAGTGGCGCATTTGATTATGCAGCACAACCATTGTCATGTTGCAGATATCAGGTCATGTCCTCACAAAAACTCAACACAAAAACCTCCTCATTGTTTGCACAAAGACAAAACCACGTGCCTGTAACCAGTGGCCCTTACACAATTGGCAGCAGCTTACAGGTACATTAGTGTATTAACCAAAAGGCAATTCCCTAATGTTACAGCGTGCTGCTGTTGTGAAGTCGATGTGGGATGGGAGCCATATTCCCAACAGCTGCTCTGGAAATGTATTATAGCCTGTAATGAGAGTTTCCTTGTTGTCAAGTACAAGGCTGAGCTGTTTGAGCTGTTTGAGCTGAGGTGTTCAGACCGACTGCATTAGACAGCAAACAGCAGCAGTTACTGTGTGCAAACACAAGGAGGCAGCACTCACCAGGTTTTCACTGCCACTGTGGAAAACAGCTGGTTAGTGTGTGTATGTATGAAACACCCAGAGGTAATTGTAGATTACCCCCCCCTCCCCAACTCACCTACTTAACTTTCACCCATAAGTAGGAATGACAGAAAGCACAGGACAGCAAAGCATTTAGGAAAAGGGAGAAATAGGACAAACGTCACTGATTTGATGCTTTTTATTAATATGTCAAGAATGTGCTTCTTCTAGTTTTGAAAAAATGAGCAGAACATAAGTCAGTCAGTTATCATCCTACTGCTAAAGATGCATAAGTGATGTCCAGTGAGAGCACTGAGAGTTCAGCTGCTTCCCTGTTGGTGAAGCTGGCTGTGAGACAACATTTCCCCTCTGTGTAGCAGACACATCTGGTGGAGCGACGCAGCAGGAATCAGTGGTCACATTACCCTTGAGGGTGCTCTCACGGTACACCTTGTAAAAGCTGAGTCATGCCTGGTGAAATGAATGGATGGCTGTTTTTTTTTCTTTTCTCATAAATTAGATTGATTCAGTGTTTGTTGTTTGAATTGGAGTGAACATGGTTGAACATGTGGAGGTTTTCTTTAAACAGGCACATTTCCAAGAAGTAAAAGCATCTGTGGAATGGAAAGTGTTTGTTTTACTTCTTCAACGTGTGTCCTTGTTGCCTGAGTTTGACCTAAAATAGATGACAGAAATTATGACGACCCTTTGAACAAACACCGTCCAGGCAAATGCATCCTGCTGAATAAAACTAATAAATCCTCCACCGTCTCACAGGCATCCTTCCCTGTTATATTTGCTGCAGTGACAGCCTGCATACAGGCTAACATGAAGCATATGCTAATAATGCCAGTGCATGACATTTCCAAAATACCTCCTCTAGTTCCTTCTCTAAGCAGTTGTCCATTTGGCGCACATGTCACCTGCGGCATTTGAGTCTGTTGTTGGGTTGCATCCAGCAAAAAGTCCTGCTATTTTCAGTCCAGAGGGGGGAGGGACTTGAACACCTCTCACCTTCCACCTTTTACCTGGGAGCTGATCTGATTTCTAGGAGCAGGGCTGTGCTGCAGTTTGTCTGCAGCTGGTGACAGAAAGAGGAGGAACTAGAGGTCTTAAGGGTTCAGAAACCTGTCTTAACTTAAAAGTGTTATTTCTCCTGTGTTAAAGTGTGATTCTGTGTAAAAGGTATTAATAATTCCCATCCCGCCTGTTGTAGACATCTTCCTGGACGGCCTCGGTTCAGAGGAACAGCCTGTCTGTCCAACAGGACTGATGAGCTAACAGCTAGTCTGAGCACAGCTGACACCGAAGTGGATGCTGCCATTTTAAAACGGCTCCAAACCATTAGTGGTTTGTGTCAGTGTTGGTTTATAACTCTTTACACCACCATCATTTTCTCATTACTGGCTTATGTTGTCACCGAGCCGCACGCTTCCATCGGTCCGCGGCGCGCGCCCGCCCGTCCCGCACAACTGAGTGCTCCTCGCGTACTGAGGCGGTTTTGGCTTTCCATACTCCTCTACCGTGGAGCGCAGCGGGACTACAGAGCTGTGCACATAACGCACCTGGCAACTGGGTTCGGACCTGATCTTTCAAGCTGATCAATAATCATTTTATTCTGCCTTTCTGATCCAAATGATCCACGGACCAGTACTTATTTAATTATGATCCATCCTCCTACCTTCATTCGTGGCTGATGAGCTCAATCTCCTCAGAAGGAGATCTTTCCTCTCCACCTCGACTGCAGGCTGGAATCCGAACACCGGTACAGAGTAGAGGAGCTGGCAATACGGTTTTTCAGAACCATGAACAGAACACTCACTCTCTCTGATAAACCGATGAGGAATGAGTAACTCCGACTCTTTCATCTCTGTTTTTCAGTAATGGTTCCACCTTCTCACGCTCCAAAAACGTACAACAACATACAGCAAGATGCTAGCTGCTAAAGCTCCAACTTTACCGAGTGTCCGTGATGAGTTCAAGACGACTTGTAACAACCAAATGTGTTAATTAAATTGTTAAATTGTTTATTAAAATGTTCATATTTTTCATTTTGTATGGATACAAATTTAAATAAAAATGTTAGAACTAGTTGAACATGTTTCTATGATTAATAGAATTTTACAAAATTTTCAGGGGGCGATGTAGTTCATTTAGGGGGCGACGCCCCCAAACGCCCCCCCGTGGCGTCGGGCCTGGTTAGCAGAGCACTTTTTAGAACTAAGTTAAGTTTATCCTGCTATTTCAGTAATGTATGTTCAATTTAGCACTTTTGTGATTCTGTTCTTTGGTTAAAACATACATTTTTTTTTTTGCTGAATATTAAAATGTTAATGAGCAGTTTCTTGATAAGCTGTTTAAAATTAAATGGATGTATAAACTATGTGTCTAGAGGGAAATACACAGTAATTCCAGTATTACACTCTAAAAAATGATTGTTGTGGTAAATGATAATTATTATTTTTTCTATGTATTACCTTGATGTTTGGTTTTACATTACGTTGTAGATTAATGAAATAATTGATGAGATCTCATATAAGACTGACAGAATTAGATAATATAGGTTTTTTTTTTTTCTTGTTCCGGATGATCTGACCTGTCGGTGACTTGGAGGATTTGGATGGCGAGCCCAGCCCAGTGATTCTGAGGGTAGTCTGTGATGCGTTGTGGCCAGCCGTATGACCTGCCCAGAAGACCTTGGATCGTTGCAAAACTCCAGTGAACACAGATAAGATACTCATATTAGTAACCTACCCGGGTAGTAGGAGTAGCAATACTGGAGAACATTGAAACTATTACACATACACACACACACACACACACACACACACACACACACACACACACACACACACACACACCCTCTCTCTACTCAAAACATTAACTGATTGAATTAAATCAAATGGACTGATTTTGTTTATTTTGGGGTTTGTTTGTTTTTTTTTTGTTATTGTTATTTGTGCAAATTTTATTGTTCAATGTAAGGTACAGTACAGCTGTCAATTATTGTTGTTGTTGTGGCAGTAAAGTACTAATTGTTCAACCAAACACCGCTCTTTTTTGAGTATAACCCAGGTGTAACTCCTATAGAGCCTAGAGGAATGTGAGTATCTCAACTAAGTTAGGACAGAGGTGCTACACTAGCCAGGAATAAGGTGGATATAAATCCAATCCATTATTATTATTATTTACAACCTTCAGGATGAGTGAGCTAACAGCTAGTCAAGACAAATGTGTTGCTGCCATTTAAAACTAGCCTGGCAAGTCAGACTATACATGTAGATAATGACTCATTCATAGGGGTGGGATGAATGGTTGTCAATCAGAATGTCTTCACATGCTATTGGATAGCACTAGGACCAATCAGAGCCGTTTAGCAACAACTGGAACAGCTGGTAAATTGAACTTTTACCGTATCCCATCAGCAAAGCAGCCAATACATCTATTTCCAAATAAAAGACTTGAGGGCCTCTATCTGTTTGAGTCAAGAAAAGCCCAAATCTAAAGCGTCCAAACTTGATGACAAAGCCGTTTCAGACGAAAGTGTTTCCCAAGGTACCGCCATGTTGTTTTATTTCTAAGTCACAGCTCTTCCCTCAGCGACTAATCCTTGCCACCAAACCGTTAGAGCATTGTGATTGGCCCAGTACAAGACTGACCGAACCAATCAGTGGGCTGCAGAGGTTCCAATGGAGCGTGGCTAGACCAAAGTCTGCAGAGCAGAACTGACGGTCTAGTTTACTAGTCTAATTTAAAACAGCTTCAATCTAGAAAATTCCACATTGTTTATGTAACCCAGGTTACTTTTTGAAGCTTTAATCTCTGAGGCTGACTAAATGTCTCATGAGCAGCTCCCGATTCCGAGGCACCTTGAACGCCTCATTGCCGTAAAGCTGCAGTTGAAAGTGCTGCAAATAATCCTAGCTGGAAAGTTCCTCGTGCGCATGGTTCTGCACTGTTGAGGAGAAGCACGCAGCCTCGCTGCTAGTGAGCCAATGAGACTCCTGCACAAGTGAAAAAGGAACTGAAAGTAAGAAAAAGACTTAGAAAAACCGCTAATAAGATTTTATTAGTAGTATTTGTGTTAATTCAGTTGTTGTGTCACCAGAGAGACGTGTTGACTGAGAGGAAAAAAGCACTGTCGAGCGGACCTCAGCTCGTGGTACAGTATAGAAACCCTCTGGTGAGTTAACTGCTAACAATGGTGGTGTTGGAAAATATTAGTGGTGCACTATTTACTGACTGAATGTGCTAACAAGTTCTGTTAGTAACTTTTCTGGTTATGCCGACTGATCAATTTAAGTGTTAGCCACTTAGCTCAGCAACTCATGCTCAGGCAGCTAAAGCTATGTTTTCTACATTTTTTGTTAATTTGGTGTGCTAAAATGTGTCAAAGGTACTGTGTAAACTTGAATGAAGTTGTATTTATGGAATTAGTTCTGAATATGTATTGTAGTGTTCTGTCAAAGGGAAGTTATCAATAAAAAAAAAAAAGTTAATAAGTTAACAGTGAAGCTGAAAAGATAAATTGTTGTAACTGTACTGCACACTTGTGTGCAGGCTGTTTTCTTTGGTGTTGTTGGATTGCCATTCTACTAGAGGAGGTTCCATCTGTGGCATCACAGGACCACTCCATCCACCTGGATTTCACCACTACTCGTGGATGCTCTCTTCAACCTGGATGCTGGTTCTGACTGCATGTCATGCTCCTCCAAGGGTGTGGTAGGAGTTAGTTGCAGAGAGTTTAATCTCAAAGAGACTGGAACAGGGTTTGGACTTTTGTTTTGTTTTATTTTGTTTTGGGTGTTACCCTAAATGGAAACAATGAAGATCAATTTAGTGTGCTTGTAAACTGGAGCCAAAAAGAGGCATTTGAAGAACTACTTTTTGTTTGAGAACTGGAAGAAAACTGTTCAATTTAACTTTTATTNTGGTTAGCACTGTTGCCTCGCAGCAAGGAGGTCGTGGGTTCGCGTCCCGGCTCTGCGGCCTCTCTGCGTGGAGTTTGCATGTTCTCCCCGTGCATGCGTGGGTTTCCTCCGGGTACTCCGGTTTCCTCCCACAGTCCAAAGACATGACTGTCAGGCTAATTGGGCTGGTAAATTGTCCTTAGGTGTGAGTGGGTGTGTGGTTGTTTGTCTCGTTCGTCTCTGTGTGGCCCTGCGATGGACTGGCGACCCGTCCAGGGTGTCCCCCGCCTCTCGCCCCTTGACCGCTGGAGATAGGCACCAGCTGCCCCGCGACCCTCTGTGGAGGAATAAGCGGCTACAGAAAATGGATGGATGGATGGATGATCCCACTTATGCCAGTTGAGTCAGACATGCATGCGAAGACTCATGCATTCTAGAGGGGGAGTGTGTAACCCAGGTTACTTTTTGAAGCTTTAATCTCTGAGGCTGACTAAATGTCTCATGAGCAGCTCCCGATTCCGAGGCACCTTGAACGCCTCATTGCCGTAAAGCTGCAGTTGAAAGTGCTGCAAATAATCCTAGCTGGAAAGTTCCTCGTGCGCATGGTTCTGCACTGTTGAGGAGAAGCACGCAGCCTCGCTGCTAGTGAGCCAATGAGACTCCTGCACAAGTGAAAAAGGAACTGAAAGTAAGAAAAAGACTTAGAAAAACCGCTAATAAGATTTTATTAGTAGTATTTGTGTTAATTCAGTTGTTGTGTCACCAGAGAGACGTGTTGACTGAGAGGAAAAAAGCACTGTCGAGCGGACCTCAGCTCGTGGTACAGTATAGAAACCCTCTGGTGAGTTAACTGCTAACAATGGTGGTGTTGGAAAATATTAGTGGTGCACTATTTACTGACTGAATGTGCTAACAAGTTCTGTTAGTAACTTTTCTGGTTATGCCGACTGATCAATTTAAGTGTTAGCCACTTAGCTCAGCAACTCATGCTCAGGCAGCTAAAGCTATGTTTTCTACATTTTTTGTTAATTTGGTGTGCTAAAATGTGTCAAAGGTACTGTGTAAACTTGAATGAAGTTGTATTTATGGAATTAGTTCTGAATATGTATTGTAGTGTTCTGTCAAAGGGAAGTTATCAATAAAAAAAAAGTTAATAAGTTAACAGTGAAGCTGAAAAGATAAATTGTTGTAACTGTACTGCACACTTGTGTGCAGGCTGTTTTCTTTGGTGTTGTTGGATTGCCATTCTACTAGAGGAGGTTCCATCTGTGGCATCACAGGACCACTCCATCCACCTGGATTTCACCACTACTCGTGGATGCTCTCTTCAACCTGGATGCTGGTTCTGACTGCATGTCATGCTCCTCCAAGGGTGTGGTAGGAGTTAGTTGCAGAGAGTTTAATCTCAAAGAGACTGGAACAGGGTTTGGACTTTTGTTTTGTTTTATTTTGTTTTGGGTGTTACCCTAAATGGAAACAATGAAGATCAATTTAGTGTGCTTGTAAACTGGAGCCAAAAAGAGGCATTTGAAGAACTACTTTTTGTTTGAGAACTGGAAGAAAACTGTTCAATTTAACTTTTATT
>SSNR01000167.1:850692-861030 GCA_006937965.1 Callopanchax toddi | reverse complement strand
AAAAAAAAAATGTCACCAGCCGCCACTGAGTCAGACTAGCTGTTAGCCCATCAGTCCTGTTGGATGTAAACAAGACAACTCAAAGCAGAGGCTGTTTAGAAAGTTATCTGTAATATTTTAACTTTTTCCACAAAAAAACTCTTTAAATTAGTTGAAACATTTGACATTTTGACTGGAAATGACTTTGGGAAATAAGTGAATTCCATTCAATGCGTTTAATTGAACTGGTACTTTGGTTTTGGTAACCATTTGTCTAGTTGTGGTCAACCAGCTCCAAGAGAAATATGTAGAAAATAAAATCAACTATTGACATTTGACAAATCTTTACAGCTTCTTTGATACCTTGTTTCCTGTTCCAGCTGATGAAAACAACATTAAAGAGTCTATCGTTCACCTGAAGGGTTTATAGACTCAAAGGTCTGGGACACTGTACAATCTTTCTCACTCATTTTCCCAGAGCTGCTTGGTAGGAAATGCTATTTGCTATAAAATGGTAATATATCAATTTGTGAGCAGAACAAATAAATAAAATCATCTTTTGCTTTTTTTCTGGGGACTTCACACTTAGTGATTTTGGCCCTCATGTTGAAACGTTTGGACATCCCTGCTTTAGAGCCAAGCAGCATTTCATCACACGTTTTGGCCGTGTGTCATGTCCTGGGTGCCTGCAGGCAGTCTGTTTCTCCCTCAGGGCGTGGCAGGCAGATCCTCTCCAGCTGCAGCTCATCATCATCATCATCAGAGGACCTTTATAAGGAGCAGATCTACAGAGGGACAACGCCAGTCTTTTCCACCTCACCAGTGGTAAACACAGGTCTGCTGATTAGCATCTTGTCTTTGACTTCTAATAATTAATCTGTTGTTCCTCCAGTCATTCATCTGGTGTTGTCCACCTCAAGAGTCCTCCTCAACCTCATGTCCGCCTGGTCTGTCTGTCCCCCTGCCAGCCAGCTGCCTCCACTCCATTCATCCTCCATCAACCTCTCACCACCGCTCCAACCATCCTCACCCAGGACAGATAAAACCTCCCCAAGATCCCTATCTTCATCCTACCAGTAAGACCTCCATTCAAAACTCATCTCAGCACGTTATCCTCACCTCCACATACTCACTCTCCTCTCTCCTCTCAGTGAAGTCTCCTGTTACCCGGATTTCCCGGATCCACCTCCACACCACCAAACCTTATAATAAAAACATTATTTTACTTACCTCCCGTTTCCTCCGACTGTTGTGTTGCTCCAGGATCCTCACAAAACCTCACCGTGTTGTTTCGGGGATTTAGGGATTTCAGCTGAAAACCAAAAAATGCACTTTTGGGTCATTTTTGGCAGAAATGTTTTGCTGGCCCAAGTATTTGTGCATCTTTAATTGAAACTCTTAAGCATGCAGGTAATACAAATGTCTGCAATACAGTCATTTTTTTCTGACACTTGTCATAAATCTCAGTTTTCTTTCCTGTCAATGTCAACACAATGAAAACGACACTGCAGGGATTCGAACCCCATCTCATTTCTGAGAGTTCCGTTACCAGAGCCTTTAGTGTTTTGGTGTGACAATGAGGAGGGAAAGCTAATCTGAGAAGCTAAAGAATCTACAGAATGCCCCAGTAGGTCCACCCTGTCTCCATATTACAGGTGTGGTCCTCTAGGTGTTTGAATCGCTCTTAGTCTGACCCCTGACCTAAAGCCATGTTGCCATGGAGACCCTAACAGGAACGGGTCACCCAGACAAACAGCTTCAGGATCATGGGTACGCAAACCCCTCCACCACGATAAGGTGGCGATTTGTCGAAAGGGATATTTTTTTTTATTTAACCTTTTTTTTCTTTACTTTAACCTTTTTTTTATTTAACCTTTAAAAAAATTTTTTTCTTTGAAATTTAACTTTTTTTATTTTTTTTATTTAACCTTTTTTTTTTAATTTTTTTTATTTAACCTTATTTTTATTTTTTTATTTAAACTTTTTAAAGTATTTTTTTTTATTTTTCATATAGAGGAAGAGGAAGCTTCATCCTTGTCCATTGAGCATGTCTGTGTGGAGATCTTTTGCTCTTCTAATATTTCTTTCAAAGCGTCCATAACAGCAACAGTAAAAGAGTCGATTTTTGAGAGATGAGTCTTCAGGAACAGCAGTTTGAACTGTTTGGGCAAAGACAGATATGACTGAGCTTTGCAAGTTGTCCTTCCAGTACACAGCAAGCCCCCCGCCCTTGTTGGTCTATCCTGATGAAATGGAATAGAATCAGAGATGGACAGAGTGTGATGTGGAGTTCACACAGTAAAAACACCAGTGTTAACACCAGTGATTTAACACTGGTGGTGTTGATTTAACACTGGTGTTTTTACTGTGCACCAAAAATCTTCCCCTGAAAAGCTGAGGTGAGTGTGGAAGACGGTCAGTTAGATGTCCTCCTTGTTGGAGAGGTTGTTCTTCCTCTTCCATCTCTGTGGTTTCCTAAGGCCCAGAAAATGTCTCATTCTCTTCCAAGCTGAGGGCCTCTTTGTCTTTGGCTCTGAGGTGGCTGTGTCAGGCTCAGGCTCAGAGACCAGGCTGGGGGGTGTCATCAGAGGCTCCAGGGTGCCGTTATCCCTCTCAGAAATGGAACCAGGGTGGATTTTCAGAATAACGACCTGCTCTTGACCTGGTCCTGGACGGCGGGTGACCTTAATTTGGCCAGGTCCGAAATCCTCCACGTCTACTGACTGGTGGTCAGAGACGTTCTGAACGGCAGATCAGATAAGGTACAGGTTTGACTAGTAAAAGGGTAAACATGTGTACCCCTAGTTAAGGTTCAAAATGGTACCCTCAAAAGGTACAATTTTGTACCGTAACTGGGGGTACAAATTTTTACCTTTGTAGTTTGTACCTTTTACTAGTCACACCTGTACCTTAGGGTACAAATTTGTTCCCCTAAAGGGTACAAATATGTATCCTAAGGGGTACAAATATGTATCCTAAGGGGTACATATTTGTACCCCTTAGGATACAACCCTGAAGTTAAAGGTACAAAACTGTACTTTTGAAGGTACCACCCCAGTGACCAAAAAGGTACAATTCTTGTCCTTTCATTTCTGACAGTGTAGCACAACCTCTGGTTTAAACTCTATTTCTCAGAACTAAGGCTGTTCAGATGCAAATTAGTAGCCTTTTATATATTTTACACTTAAACATGCTTCAAAATGGCAAAATTATTAATTTAAGGTGTAACTTATCATTTTCAACCACACAGTGAGCAGAATCAACTCAACTTATTTGTCCACACTTGAGTTATAGCTACATTCAAGGTTACTCATGAGAGAATAAATATGAGGTAAACACTGTAGTGACTACAGCGATTCATTACACAGCAAATGAAAACATAAAAATGTGTCGACTTTTAAAATTCCATTGTATTAATCTGTTAGCAGTGCTACTTTAGCACAGAACTGCAAACAGACAGGTTGTTCAAATGAAATGTTTAGTCAATATTTTTGTGTTCATGATGGTGTTCTAAAGGTGATACAGCCATTCTTCAGATGCAGTCAGCACTTTTAGCCTGAGCTGTTAGTACAGGTGAATGAGGTCTAAACATAATGGCTCTCATATTTGGCTGCACACCTGCTCTGCATCTCAAACATGTCTGCTGCAAGCATCTCTGGCCTTCCTGCTTTTGTTCAAGCCTTCAGTTGTTTATGTTTGTGTGTGTGTGTGTAATGTTGAAGTGCCAAATGAAATCTTGCGTCTGTAGATGGCAGCAGCACTCTTGGTCAATCTGTCTCAATAAAATGGAAAAAAAGGCTTTTGTCTTGGCTGTCAAAAGCTGCCAGCTGAAATCGAAATTAAGTGGAAAATCGGGCGTGAAGGGGGAAAAAGCACCGTAATAGTAAAATAAAACTTTAAAAACTAAAAACTGGATACCAGTTTAGATAAAGACAACATTTTTGGTTCATGTTTTTAAATCCATTCATAAAATTATAATAAAATGAGATTGCGGTTTGTATAAATGATGATCATGAGTGAGAGTCTGACCTCACTGATGCAGATGAAGCTGCTTGAAGTGTCGGTTTCGTCCCGGTCACTTGGTTGAACTGTGTTGAACATGACCGATTAAATTCTAGCCGCTATCAAGTGTTAGAAAGTGCTGACTTAAGGGTGAGGGAGAGGATGGCTCTGATCACGTAAGTCATTTACATTTCCTCCAATTTGAGGGTGACTGGCTCAGGAGTAAGCCTCGTCAGCTTTCAAGCCCCCCCTCGGACTAAAGCTGAAGAGCTGTAGGAAATAAAGCCTCACACTGAGCTGCCTCTCAGCTTTAAGGAGTTGTCACTGGTGCATCTGTTGTAACAAAAGCAGCAACTACCAGTGAGAACTTACATCGAGGGCAAAGCTCCTGTCTGCTGACAGGAGGCTCACATGTGGTTTTCATCCCTCTGCATGCAGATACTGTATGTACACACCGGGTCCATCACTCCCTCTGTCACTCACTTGTTCATTCAGGCTCGGCTCAGGCCCGGCTCGCTCCCTGAAGCATAACGCTTCCACATCTGGCTCTCCGTCTTCATCCTCTTCTGGGTCACATCCCAGTTAGGCTGTGGAGATTCTGAGACCGGAGGTTTTAGACCACCTTGAAGGTGGTCTGACCAGCTGGCTTTTGATCTGACTTGAAGGAATTTGGTTCTATGTGTGGCATGCATGAGGGGGGTATTAACCTTGGTGTGTGCCCAAAGCAGTGGCAGCAGGGTTACAGCTGTCAAATGAGAAGGAGCGTATGAGGTTACGGCCTTGTATGAGACTACCATTCAAATTCAAATAAAAATGGCCTGGAAACAGAACCTCAGGAACAGAAAGAGACAAATATTACTAGCACCACAGTGGAGGTGATACCTTTCTGAGTGCATTAAAGGAGGCAAAATGTCTTAATAAAAACGTCTACGTTTAGAGGTCAGTATTATGTAGAGGATCATTTGTGTTGAATATAACATCATTTTGTCTAATTTTCCCACTTATTGTACATTTTACATCACTACATGCATCTGATTATAAAAACATAACTTTAAAGGTCTTTGTAAGACTCTCTGAAGGTATGAGTCGGTGAATGTGTGTAGTTTATGTTAAGAATGCACATAATGCATATTCTAGTGCAGCACAGGGTGGCAGCTTGTTTAGCTCTGAAGTGATTTTTCTTTTAGGCGTTGTTTTTCGGAGTTATTTTCTTCTTTTTTGACTGCTCTGCTACTTGGAAGATTTTTGCATCCACTTTTTGGCAACTTATGATGTGCAACCATAACAACAAGAGACTTGTTTACAAGAGTCAGCAGCTAATTGGCATTTCAAAAGCTCAAGTCAAACTCAAATTGTGACTCAAAATCCCAGACGAGTCAGAGGAGGTGACGTGGATGTAGAGCAGGAGCAAAGCGGAGAGAGTTGAGGAGGAGGAGGAGGAGGAGGACACCATTGCTGCGATCATAATGGGGAGTGTGAGATCTCTGATGAAGAAGACGGATGAGCTTGAAGTGCTGATGAGGACCCAGCCAGAATATCAGGAATGAAGCATCATGTGTTTCACTGAGACAAGGCTGCAGGATCGGATCCCAACTCCAACATCTCTGTTTTGATAAGGAACGGAAAAAGCAAAGGAGGTGAATTAGCAGTGCTCATCAACAGCTGAGTCACAATAGTACAAGCAGTTCAGCAACATTTATAACCTTTACCAGATTCTGTGTATTTACAAGTCCAGTTTACATGAACTGAACATGACAGATTGTGTGTGGTTATATGAATTAGAACACATCATTTTCCATCTGATTACATCTCTATTCCTCTCAGCGTGAATGAGTCTGGCCCACATGTGGTCAGACCAGCCAGCAATGTGTCAGAATGTCTTCTGAATTTGATCACAACATTCACATCTTCAAGCTACATATCCATTCACAGATTCACGTTGTGATAAATGTCTTCATGGTTCTAAAATCTCAGGAACAGGAGACCCAGAAAAATCCCGGGTCTGTGTATGAGACGCTGTGGTGTTATTATTGGAGCTGTGAGTGCTGGATGCACCTGCAGGTGGAGGGGATGACTGCTGCTTATAGCAAGGAGAGGGAGATCCACTGTGTATTTATAGAGTCCTTGGATATTTCCAGTCACTGGTAGGTTTATTTCTGGTTATGCTGCCACCAAAACTGATAAAATGTAACATCCTAGTAATAAATGTACAACAAGTCAGGGCGATTTAACATCTTAAACATAAATACTCCTGCAGAAATTGAGCCAATGTGCGTAGCACTTTCTGGTTGGCTCTTTTTGACTGAGAAGCAGTGATTCAAAACCCCCTCAGGGTGCCTCAATATTGGCACCATTAGAAAGTCAATGTTCTGGGACAGTTTCCCTGCTTAGAACAAGCGTTTTCTATTCTTTAGGACAGTTTTCCACTGAGACAATAATATTGTTGACTTGGTGGTTTTTGCAATGACTTGGGGAAGTATTTGTATAGAAAATGGCCTCATACACTTGAGATTATCATCCAAGTTCCTTCTTTAGAGATCAATATATAGTACTGTATAAGTTTCTATAAATACCCAAATTAGAGTGATTTGCTAACTGATTTAAAAAACAAGAAAAAGCTGCAGAGCTGCATTTTTTTCCATATCAAACATTTTACTCTTTGAAAACTCAGGATACTAACTGTTATGATCTGTGTCCATTCCAGCTGAATGCAGGATTTTATCTGCTCAGCACTTTGTGGTCATCGTCTGATTCTCTTCCTCGTGATGCATCATGCATTTTCAACAGCAGACAGAACTGGGCTGCAGGCGGACCAGTACGCTCTCTGTGTGAAGCCACGCTGCTGGAAGTCGTGGATAATGAGATCCGTCAATGTTCTGCTACTGACCGCTTGGGAAAAGGCTCCACCTCGATGGTACCGCTCGGCTCTCTAAAATCATAAAACACACCTCTGCATTAATGATATGTGTGTAAAGTAGATTAGCACAGATGCTGGCTTCTGCAGTTTTTACTGTCAACAACCTGGGAGGTCCTTCTGCAAAAAGAAGCTAAAACCTGAACTCATTCGACCTCTTAACAGGTCAAATGGTCTTGTGTTCATGACGAGGAGCTTCTAGTCAGAAAGCTCTGAGTGGAGTTGATCCAAACTTGCTGTCTCCTTCTTGATGTTACATTTTTAGGTTTAGAGATGGCTGAGCTGAGTGACGACGGCTTTCTGAGCTCACACTGACCAGTCTGAAAGCTCCAAGCTGTCTTACAGTGGGACCTGATATGGTTTGAATGTGTTGATTTGTACAGAGCTTTAAAGTGACTTTTGTTAAGAACTGGAGCTTTTTAAATAATCTGAATTGAGAATGTACTCTAGTGGTTGACCTGCCAATTAAAGGCTACACACTAAAACCAAACTCCCTCAATTATTACCAAATAATCTGCAAATTGATGTAATAATATTATTATTTTTCCAGATTGATTAACTTTTTTCTGAAATGTTTCAGTTTTTTTAAAATTTGGAATTAATTAAATTAAATGTTTCTTAAATTTTCTGTTGTCCCTAAAGTTCTAGATTGGTTTGAGTTTTTTAAATTGTATTAAATTAGTATTTAAAGACAGAAAATAATGTATTTTTGTTATTTTACAAGTGTTTTCTTTTTAAAGGTATAAAATTGCATAATTAAAGATTGAATTCATTGTTAGAAAACCTTTCATTAAAGGTGACTTTACTGAAAACAAATTTCATTGATCTTAAACAAAATATTGAATTGAAAAGGTTGAATCAGGGCCACAAAGATGCTTTAAAAATTGAGATTCTTAAGTTAAGTCTCACCTGACTGATGTAAAGTGATAAATATGAAAACACCCTGGAGAGCCATAAACATTAATAAAAATATGTAAAGAGATTCACATACCTGTAACACAGTGGGTTAAAGTTACTCTTTGTGAACGCTGACTGAATCGGTTTAATAATCGACACAACAAATTATTTTTAAAGGCTGGCAAAAGTTAAATTTTTGTATAAGACACAAAGTTGAAAAGTGCCATCTCTTTGGTTTGTGAGTCTCTGCAGTGACAAGCTGCTGTTCTTGTGTTCTGATGAAACATAATTGCAATCCTGAATACTGTTCCAGAAAACCTGCCAAACTTTAATTTAATCAAGCAGCTGAGCTGTTTACGTCTCTGCTCGGTGTCTGTGTTACACTCTCTGTGTCTGAGTGCATGAACACTACAGAGCACACTTGAATCATCAACAAGTCTGTTCTTTCTTTTTTTTTAGATTAATCCAGTCCCTTTTTTTTTGCGATTCATTTGAAACGGCTTTGGCAAAAAGTCTTGAGAATGACACAAAACATCACAAAAATTACAACAACAATGAGGTAACAAACTTTATGATAGTTTACATTAACATCATGTCATCATCATTTCAAACCCTTTGGCCATGGCTGTAGAATTTAAATATACAAAATGTGAGCAATGTATAAACATTAAAAAGAAAAAACATTAAAAATGACTCAGTTTATATATATATATATATATATATATATATATACACACACACATGGAGGTCTAATCTTGAAACCTAATAGCAGTCAGGCTAACTCTGGCGAGCACATGGAGGGCTGTGCGCCCCCCCCCAAAATGCCACCCCACACCATTACTGCCAAACCAATCATGTTGGAGGATGTTACAGGCAGCAAAACCTTCTCCACGGCGTCTCCAGACTCTGTCACATCTGTCATATGTGCTTGGTGTAAACCTGCTTTAATCTGTAAGGAGTACAGGGCGCCAGTGGCAAATTTTCTAATCTTGGTGTTCTCTGGCAATTGCCGAACGTCTTGCATGGTGTTGAGCTGTAAACACAACCCCCACCTGTGGACGTCAGGCCTTCATACCAACCTCACGGAGTCTGTTTCTGACTGAACAGACACATGCACATTTGTGGCCTGCTGGAGGTCATTTTTCAGTGCTCCTCCTGTTCCTCCTGGCTCAAAGGTGGAGGTAGCAGTCCTGCTGCCCTCTACCTGAGCCACTTGGGTGGGTTGCAGACTCCATCACTTTACAGGCACATTAACAGATAGATGGCTTAATTCTGTAATATTTAGAAATAAAAATGTAATTTCTGAGTTACTAAAAAAAGTTAAAACAATTTTAAAACTTGGCTGCATGGTGGCGCAGCTGGTTAGCACTGTTGCCTCGCAGCAAGGAGGTCGTGGGTTCGCGTCCCGGCTCTGCGGCCTCTCTGCGTGGAGTTTGCATGTTCTCCCCGTGCATGCGTGGGTTTCCTCCAGGTACTCCGGTTTCCTCCCACAGTCCAAAGACATGACTGTCAGGCTAATTGGGCTGGTAAATTGTCCTTAGGTGTGAGTGGGTGTGTGGTTGTATGTCTCGTTCGTCTCTGTGTGGCCCTGCGATGGACTGGTGACCTGTCCAGGGTGTCCCCCGCCTCTCGCCCCTTGACCGCTGGAGATAGGCGCCAGCTGCCCCGCGACCCTCTGTGGAGGAATAAGCGGCTACAGAAAATGGATGGATGGATGGGAATTTTAAAACTTGATTTTTTTGTACTCCATTCTCCAGGTCTGTTCTGAGCTCCAGGAGGACGATCTCATTTTCACTATTTTCTGTCTCATGCATCACATTCTAGTTCCTATAAGCTGTTTTTGTTTATGTTGATCATAATTGTTTTAGCTGTATTTTGTGTGTCAGAGCATTTAGAATTCTAAGGTCTCCTCTTGTGTATTAGCCGTTTGCTGTAAACTTAATTAGCTGCGTGTCCACCCACTGCTGATGGATCTGAGGGGGTTTCCTGAATTTATAATCATCCTTGTCAGCTCTCTGCTTTTATGATGCCTCCTCATCTGATGTGCTCAGCAGGGTAATGGGTCTGTGTGAATGGTGATGGACTTTTAATCCAACGTAGCAGACACCAGACCTGCACATTGTAGAATATCCATGAGAGCTGCCACTAAGATTAATTAAATAATAAAAGAAAATTGGGAAACAATGAAAAGCACTTTAGCTGACATAATCATTGCTTTCATAAATTAAGATTCTTGGTAAAGAGGCTTAATCCAGGTTAAATAACTTGTACTGTAACTAATGTAGCATCAGCTACAAAATCAAAACGTGATCACACATCAGATACATATGCAACATATGCTTCTAGCAATTAACGAGTCATAAAAACTCATCGTTTGCTGATCTGATTATGTATTAATAAAGTTCTGATGTGGAAAAACTGCAACGAAGCTTCTGCAGTGTTTCTGTTTCTACACCTTTTTGTGCTGCAGATTCATTCAGGCTATGACACTATGACACGGCTATGTACTTGCATAGTGTTGCATTTTTTTTCCTGCTGCAGTTTTT
>SSNR01000167.1:816983-841516 GCA_006937965.1 Callopanchax toddi | reverse complement strand
CCCGACACCTCACCTCTCCCTCCCAGGGCGCCCGCTATTTGAGTAGTACTGAACTAGCATCCTATGAGTGAGATGTTGGACAAACAAAATGACAACAGCAACAACAAAAAAACAGAAAGAGGGCAATTTTTTTTATTGATGTAACACTGAAGAGGTACAGCATATTTGCAACATGTTCAATAAATGGCAGAATTTCATAAGGCACATGGCATTATTGCAATCAAATTGAGTCAGTTATGCAACTGTTTTGCAAAATCTTTGTCACAGTTTTGTCACAAAGCATCTTAATTCTAACATGTATGGTTGTTTCTAACAGTTTGGTGTAATGTGACTTTACTTTCCTGTGTGGTAGTATGAGCTGTTGGAGTGTGGTGGTATGACTGTGTGAGTGGACTATACTTGTGCAGTAATAATGTATGTTCGCTTTGATTCGTATACTTTCAGTGTTAATTTTTCACAGTAACTCTAAGATTTACAACAAATCTTAAAGAAACACATCACTCTAAAAAAAGAGCGGTCAAGTGTGTCTGTCTTCTAAAATCCAATTGCAAAGACAATACCTGTGGAGAAAAAGGTGGGAAGGACTGCTGCGGTATCCTGATTAATGCATGTCACAGATTTATTTTTGAGATCTGAGCAAGCTGTGCCAGCTTCTGAAAAGCAGCATAATAGATCCATCTCCTTGTAGACAGTTTATTTGGTTTAAAGATGCTGTCAAAGACCTCTGCTTTGCTTTGGGGGAGAAAAACTGCTTTTTATTGGACATCATAGCAAACTTTACAAATCACCTTTTTAAAAAAATAATAAAAATCTTTGGGGTTGGAACGCCATGTTGTATGCAACATTAAAGGTACTTTACAGCCTGATTGACTGTTATTATCCTGCTGTGATCAAATTATTCTGGACGGGTCTGAAACAATGAATGATGATATAACAATCTGGGTGCCAGCCACTTGTCGTTCCAAAAATCAATTGGTGCTTGGCCAGAACAAATGCCAGTACAGAGAATCCAATGTGGTGTGACAGGGCACCTTAAAGGCAACAGTCCATTGAAGCAGCGCTGGAGGGGCTCCCTTTTTATTTATACATTTAAATAAAAAAGTTTTAGTACAGGTCTCGTATCCGGCTCATTTGCTTTCCCCAGATCTGGTTTCAGTTGCGGCGTGTGGAGTAAGTTACCTCGGTTTATTGTAGATGTAAAGTTTTCTTTGTGTCTTTGTCTCTTCATGTATTTCCAGATTGCCTTGGTGATGTTGAGAACAGGTCTCTGTGGGGGCCACGCCATCTGCTGCATCACTCCTCATTGCTAAAGATAGTTCTTTACAACTCTGCTGTGTGTTTAAGCATATTGTGGAACTGCAGAATGAAGATGTGACAAACTGAATTAAAATACAGAGACTCAAATTACACATTCAAACACTATGGTCATTTAGGCTTCTATTTAACTTATTAAGATGACGAGGATGTGTCTATTTTGCACATTTAAATATGGATGGAATTCTTCAGTATCCTAAGTCGGCCATCCCAGGTCATCCTCTCCCCGGCCAAGTCCACCGTTCCTCAGCTGGGACGCCCAGGCGTTCCCTGGCCGACCTGGAGATGTATTTCCTCCAGCTTGTCCTGAGTCAACCCGGGGACCTCCTGCTTACAGGACATGCCCAAAACACCTCCCGAGGGAGGCGTCCAGGACGCATCTTAACTAGATGCCTGAACCACCTCATGTCCTGATCAGAAAAACATATTTTCATTTCAATAAGAAGATATCTTTGGAACAAGCTGATCAACACGCTGACCCCACCACTGAATCACCATCAGTGTTTATTGTCATATGAAACACGTGCTTTTTAAATTAAAACCCTAATTAACTAAAAAGAAAACCTTAAGAAAAGTGTCTACTCTGAAACATTTGTGCTTCACCTTCACTGATTTAATTCTAATTCTTTCTGACACTTTAGATTGAACTTATTACAAATAATCAGAACTTGAACAGAAGATTTTCAAACAGTTGCCGAGCAGTTTTGCTCTAACAAGTTCTGTCAGGCATCCTGGTGCTGGACAGCGAGGCAGCCAGGATCATATTGAGGAGAGAAGGCAGGTCCATTTATCACTGGCTGATGTGGTTCGCATAGCAGATGATACACCAGCGGCTGACAGACGCAAGTCGCTTTATCAACCAGTATGGTTAATTGTCATCTGCACCTTCAAGATTATTTTAATCAAAGTTTTGAGAAAACACTTAAAAAGTGCAAAAGGTATGCCAAAACTAAGTCATGTGGTATAAATACAAAACAGGTCTATGGAGCTGAGAAGCATTTTCAGCAATGCAGCATTGTTCCTTTAACATCCACATGAATGCAGAGATTTGAAGCAGAACCCTACAGAAAATGAGATGAAAGTCCTGTCCTACTGTATGACACAGTGGTCTAGAAGAAACTCTCTGCTGTCTATGCATGAAAATATAAAATGCAGATTATTATGCATTAGTAAAAACTCCGTTTTAAAGAAAAATTATCTGTAAAAAACACCTAAAATGTTGCACAAACTGTTTTGAAAATCTCTTAGATGAAAATCCTTTTTTTTTGTTTCTTGCACTTTAAGTGCAATGTAGAATAATATTTTCCCTAAAAGAAAATGACATTTACAAGTGTTACAGCTGAGCTTTCTCAGCAGTTTTTTGCTACTTTCATCTTATCCTTTTCTTTTGTGCTGTGATGTGCTCTGTTGTGCGTTTACCAGCTATGTGCAGAGTTGTTTGCTTAACAGCAATAAAATGTAATGGAACAGAATGAGCTGCAGCCCTTCTGGACCTTTGGGTAGTTTTGCAAAAAAGAAATTGTGTTTGTCCGGCTTGAGACCTGCTCTCACTTATAAACAACGCCGCTATCTTTTCTCACAAGACAATTTAAGGACTCAACATTACTTTTTTATTTCTTACAGTGGCTAATCTATTGTTAAATATGAGTATTGAATAATATATATAACCACATATAGTGTCTTAGCTGAATATTATATGCCTGTAATGTTTCTTCTTGTTTTAATTTTGTGCAGGATGAAATGACTGCAGCTTTTTATGAGAGAGATGGGACACTTTGAAACTACAGTGAGCACAAACTGAAAGCCTATTAGAGACAATACATTTTCCCCATTGACAAGTTTTGGCTCTTGTTAACTGCAGCTAATTCATCTTTTGTGTCCAAAAAGCCAAAAAAAAAAATGACACAAAGAACACAACACACACAATGCAAGCTCACAGATTATCCCTCATTTAAACAGGATAACAACTGTCTTATTAAAAGAAAGCAACAAATATGGCCAAAGTGCCCTTAATAAAACATGCAAACAACAGTTTTATTTCTAGGCGTGTTTCAGATGAGAATGAATTAGGGGGGAAGCAAATCCATCAGTAAATGAACCCTGACAAATTCTCAAAGACCCACTAACCTTGATTTGTTTTTATTACAACCACTGGGTTTTTGGTTATGCAAGATGTTGTGCCAGTCATTTCTGAACAGCTTTGTTGTACAATTGTCCTACACTGTGTTCTATGAGGTGGAGGAGGTTGTTCATGATGCGACAGTGACACACAAATCTTCACTCAACTTTCAGTTTGGATTTGTCTCCAAAGTCTTGTAACAGCAGGGCTGAGTAACCGCGTTCTCTGACACACATCCTATGATCTGAACGCTGCTTTTGATTAATTGTTCAGAAGTTCATTTTCTATTTGTTGTGATTTTTTTGTTTGTTTGATGAAATGAGTCTAAAGCTCCAATTAAAAGTTTGAATGTGACCTTGTATTATTAACAAAGATGGGTTGTACATTTGTATGATAGCTAATTTGTCTTAAATGTCAGCATAGGATCAGACTAGACAGAGGGAAAAACATAAACACTTAAAAAAAAAAGTTATAGTAAATAATGTTGACAAAGACACCAGGAAATGGAAGTGCAACACAATAAGCAAAGAGCATAATGTTAAAGAAACTGAGGACTAGTTATACAGGGAGGAGCTATATGGGATAAGATTTGTGCAAAAAATACAGTCACATGCAAAACTAGTGGTGGGACTCGAAAAAAAATTGAATTAATTGCAGACTTTGTAATTAATTAATTAATTACACAATTACGTTTTAAACTAACAAGAAAATTTGCCCTTAAAGCTAATTTTAAAATTAAAAATGATTTTAGTGGGGGACATAATCAAATAATAGACCTGAACTTTAACATTGTAAACTCAAGCTCCTTTAATTTCTAAAAAAGAAATGCATTTAAATTACATTTTAGTTCAAAACCGTAGAAAAACAATCCCTACTAAAATTGGACAGACCCTAAAGTTCAGTACTTTATTATTTTATTTATTCATTTTAAGTACAATTTCAGAAGGGTATTGTTTTAAATAATAACCATCAAAGATTTCCACCATGTGGAAACACGGTATAAGCGAATCGTTTTTTGCAGTGCTGCGTTCAAACTGACCCTTTGTCTTGCAAACACTTCTGCCTCGTTTTCAATGTAGGATCCGGGTCGGGTCTCTATCCGAACTGGAGTGTACAGCGAGGAAGGTGCAGGAATAAATCTAAAGATTAGAGACTGTCCAATTTCACCACCGATTATGTTTGGTTTCGCGATGGAAGGAGTGGATGGCCAAGTTCACTGGATCCGCTGCAGCTTCTGGCAGACACACAGGTCTGATCTGTGCGTTTGGGTAGCAGGAAATCAGATTCAAATGCAAACTGTGATTAATTGCGTACATTTTTTTTAAACGTGTTTTGTTTTATATATCAATATAAAGCAACCACAAAGAACATTTCAGAAGCAAAAGTGTGAAATTCATTTAGTGTCTGACCGGTTGATTCTTTTGGCACCAAGCTTATCCCACAGGAGCAATTGCTAGAATAAGAAGCAGCTGGACGATTAGTAGATGAAGGGCAGGTGTGCAAAGTGCTGACTGCCTGCGGAGCTACAGAAAAACAATGGTCAACTGTCACATGGACTAAATAACTCTCTGTTGCTTAAAAGGGGACTTCTAGCTTCTGCTGTGGTGATCAACTTCAGTGGTTTCAGTGTTGGGACCCCACTGTGGGTCATGAGGCTAAGGCTAAGGCTTCATTCCCACCACAGAACCTGATCTATTCAGCTTGTTTTGATGAGATCTGGAAAATGAAGTTGCACACAGCATGCTGTGTTTACAGAAGTAAATATGGATGCTACTCGTCAAAAAGCATGAATAGCAAAAATTAAGACCAAGTGATGAAGAGGAGCTCGTTTCATTCACTGTTTATTTTTGATCTCACCGCTTTCCACCTCCTTTGGTGCAAAATTCTAACAAATGGATGATTAACAGACTTCTTCAGAACTTGACACGTTGAAGAGGTAATTCAGTCATTTGAATCAGGTGTGTTGAAGCAGGAAAACACTTAAAACTTGCTGGATGCTGGCCCACAGGGAAGGGAGTTGTGATCAATGATTTAGAATGAGGCCACAGATCACAAAGTCAGATGAGTATCTTATGGTAAAGAAAAAGAAACATCACATTTGGAACACTTTTGCCTGCAGAAGGAATGGAAGAAAAGCTTTTTAGTTATGTCTTTAGGAGTGATACCTGGAGTCATCAGTTGTTGCCATCTTTGTTTTGTGCATCAGGAAAAGTTTGGGAATCATCCGATGAATGATAATTAAATGTAATGTTTTTAGGTTGGGTTTTGTTGGAGTCTTTTTTCATTTAAGATGCTTAAGAACAGGTTCTAAAAATGTAAAACAGTGTTTTTCATGCAACTGTATTTGTTAGTGTTTCACAGCAAACTTTGAGATCAATTTGTTTTTCCAGGCTGAAAGTCCTTCGATTAGACTCCAAAAACTCATCTCTGCTCAATGAAATTACACACTTAGAAGTTTTCTTCCCATGAAAATAATCTCCTTGTGCCTTAAAGTGGTTCAGATCTAACTCTATATCTTCACCTCATCTAGTATGCAAAGATCAATAAATATGTAAATGAGCTCTGCCTCGTGCCTCTGCTGCAGCCCTCCCTTATGAACCGTCTCCGTACTGCATGTGATGAAGCTCAGTCACAATAACGTCTCACTGATGAAGCTGAAACTTTGTGTTTTTTCAAGCAGAAAAAGAAAAATAATCACCTAGAATAAACACAACCGCAGAACAAAGGAGACAACTACCATACTGTATGTTTGAAATAAAATAACTGCTTGTATTTTAAAGGGTTAAAGACAGTCCCTGCCTTTTTGTTCTTAACTGTTCTGACCAATGGAAAGATGACTAGAGGAATTATTAGTGTTGTCATTTAAAATCCGAGGCAGAGCAGATAACTGTGGAGTGGTTTGACTCTCACTCACATCAGTCTTATTTCAGAGACTTGTGTTAATTAAATCAGAAACATGATGGTGGCGCTGAGTTTTTGTGTTTGTGTGGCTGAAGCTCTAATGTAAAGCCCCCTGCGTTTACACAGAGGAAATGATGATGTCACCACTGCCTGCAGCAGGTTGCATCACTCGTCATCCTTGTAACCAGGACAATGAAGGACAGGATTATTACTTTTACTCATCACGTGTCTCTTCCAAGTGACACAGCTCAAGATTCTGTAAATATGTCACAGATTTCTGTAAAACTAACTACAAATTGAAACTGATGTTGTGTTTTTAAATTATCTGTAAAAACATGTACAATATGTCCTATAATTAGTTGATTTATGAGCTTTTGTAGCTTTCTCCTTTAAAGGCTTTCAAAAGAAGATTTACAAAAATGTATTATATAATCTGAGTGCAACATAAAGTGAGGAATGGATCATAATTTATGATTAACCTTGATTACTGAGCAGTAATTGCACTTTTCTGTCCTGATATGTTAAACAAATACAAAGTTTGCTTCCTTAGTTTATTTATATGAAAAACCCTGAAACTTTACATAATATCTTAAAGCACAATCAGTCCAGAATTCAATAGATGCTTTCTTCATGAAGCAGAAAAGACATTAATTCTTCTACAGATCCAATCTGTGGATCTGGACCAGCACACCGTCATTAAATCCTGCCAGTAAGCCTCCTCTGATGATCAATAGCTGTGAACAGAAGGCAACTGGAGGCTCGCTTCCCAAAACTTTCGTAGAGCGCCAGCTCATTTTGTGTTGGCGCGCCTCGATTAGTGCCTTATCTCATTGGCCTTCGCTAAATTCTGCTCATCCTTGATATAAATAAACCGTCAGCTGATTAATCATAAGCCCAGGAATCAAAAAAAAAATAGGACTTTTTTTTTTTTTTCAAATTTCCACAGATTTTCTTCTGGTTAGCTGACTGAGTTTAAACAATACAGGTGCGTGTTTAGCCTGGTTTGTTGACACATAGATGATCTGACAGACAGGAGACATACTTTTTTATTTTGGGTGCCTTATTTAAGAAAAGAACAGACAAAAGTCATGTCATTGCTCTTCTGTATTGGTCACAGTCTTGTCCTAACTCACACAATGGCTGATGTTACTGACTCTTTTGTCTTAATGTTCAGATTTATTATAGATAACGTAACGAAGCAACAAAATGGGTTTTAACAAAGTAAAACAGATCAAACAATTACATCCATTTTTTTCAGTTATGATAAATCTCCTAACTACATACATGTGTATTAATTCAGTCTGATTACATTGGATTTAAACCCATCATGGATGTTCGTTTACTTTGTTAAATCAGATTTGAAACTGAAAATGATTTTGTCAAAATGAGACTTAGAATAAAAACATGCTTTGCAAATCCAGAAAGAGATGAGAAATAGTAAAATGCATTACATCAAGAAACTCTAATAAAGAAAAATAAAAGCCAGTTTAAGGTGGCAGGAGGAGGTTAGAAGAACAGGTTGGACCAATCCCTGAGACTTAAGGTAAAAATAAATATATCAGCTTCATCCACCATGATTTGATCCATGAAGATTGTTTATGCTTTTTTTTTTTTTTGTGCCTTGGAGATTATTTCAGACCAAGGCTTCTACAAGTTACTGACTTTCTGTTTTGACATCACTACAGGGGTCACAGGTCAGCTGACATTAGGACTGGAGTTGAGTTGGTTAAAGGTTGAAGGATTTATCTGATGTCTCAGGTGATGAATTCAACAAGATGATCGCTGAGTTTAATGTTTCACATGTCCTTTTATTCTGCTCTCTGGATGATCTTAAATTGACATCAAGTGACTTTTAGAATAATTCAACAGGTCCAGCCACAAAGTAGATACTGCCATAGCAGTTAATTCTCTTGTTTCCCAGATTCACATTAATAACAGGATCACTGGAGCAGGGCTCTTTACCTCTCTGACTCAAAGACCTTTTTACTGTCTCTCCTATGGTTGAAGTGACGAAAGGTTTAAAGAGCATATTTTAAGTTAGACACTCCCTTAAACAAATGTTTAGAGAAATATAATAGAAACTTTTTCTGAATAAAAATTTACACAAATTCAGCTTATTTAGGCTCTTGGATTCGTTTTTGTGAGAATTGTCAATTTTTTCACCAAACCGGAAGTGACGACAGTTCAGGGAGACCGTTCGTTCTCTATATAGAAAACTGATCCACTGATCACTGCTTGTGACGAGCAAAACAAACCCCCAGAGTGCCGTTATTTTATTACTTTATTACTATAGTGAGCAGTTATTAAGATAAAAAAAAAAGATAAAAACAATCAGTCCTGTAAGGCTGTACCCTGTCGGTCCAGCTGTAGACCGTGACCCACCTCCTCACTTGGGTCTGGGTAAAATACCAGCGTTTAGCACCAGGTTTTGATCATCAGAGCTCCAAACATTGAGCTGCGTTCAGGTGGATTGTTAAGAAATGAAAGAGTTTATAAAAAGTTTCACAGGATACAGCTAAACGGTTCGAGGCTGACCGAAACAGTGTCGGGTCAGGCTGGAAACCCCGCTGGGAAGACCCTCTTGGTAGCCCCGCTGGGAACGGGAAGCCCCTCTGGAGAGCATCGCGGCATGGATTTACTGTACCCCGCCAGCCAGGTGAGGGTCAGACACCTGAAGGAAATGCTCTCATGAAATCGCGGACCGGTACCGAACTACGACCCACCACGAACCGTACCAAACCTGGCATGGAAACGAGACTCAAGTCTCCCAGCTAGCTCCTGTTAGCTGCTGCATGCTAACAGCGGTTAGCTCTTGTTAGCTGCTGTGTGCTAACAGCGGTTCCGGTGAATGGATCGAAGTAACGGCGCCTGTTTAGAGTCACACTGAATGTTTTTCGCCGGTATGTGGGACTCCATCACATCCAGTCCTGGACTAGACCAGGACCGCCGGGGTTTTTCGTCTCCAAACAGAAGTCACCGTACCGGTAAAGAAGCCGTCCCGTTGTTGACTCAGTGTCCTGACAGACTGGCGATTGGCATTCATAAACATAATAATTTATCATTTTTTATTAAAATGAATTCACACCGACTGGATTAAAGAGCGCTCTAACCTAAAACTAACAACTCATCGCCGACAGCGAGCAGGCAGCTGGCAGACTAGAGCGGTGCCAGTCTGAGATGTTAAAGTAGTTTAGCTTTAAAAAATCTAACACAATGATTAAAACAAGCATCTGTTACACAAACTCCGCACAACAAAGGGCTCAAATGATCATATTTATGGGATTATTGATCGTACAGAGTGTTCAATTATCCTACAAATACTTTATTTATCTACATCTGACAACACTGTAAACAGCGCCACCTAGCTAGGAGCTCCCTTAGCTGACGTCACAGGTCCACATATGAAAAAAAAAGCGTTTTTAGAAGCTTTGCAAAAAGCGGCACTTTTGACTAGAAAAATGGTTTAAAAAAATGTATTGTAAAACAAAATACCCTCAATAAACATTTCAAATAGTATTTTTGGACAGAGTTTTATCAGAATAATAAAAAAAAAAGAACTTAATATATGCTCTTTAAAATCAGAAGATTATGTTTTAATGTGATGTTTCATTATGATGAGTTAATTTTTAAGTTATAGGTAAAAAGAAACAACAACAGCCACAATATGTTTTATTTTCAGGACTATGTCAAATATTAGTCAAACCAGCGGTTTATTTAGGGATAAACCAAGAATTTGGTTTCACATTAAAGTGCTTAAGGTTCAAGACTTTTAATATAATGATTATATTTCAGATTGTCTTTTGTTAAATGAATAGCTTGCTGCATGGTATTACTATGTCATGTTTTGATGTATTAATTTCAGTAGATGTAGAAGAACTGCCTCAACTTTACAGCAATGTTCAAAAAACCAAAAATATGGTGAATTTGAAGTGAATAATATAAATTTTAACCCCAAGAGACAGACTAAGACCATGTTCTTATTTGCATCTGTAGCATGGGGAAAGGCTGGAGCTGTTGAGGAAAATAAAGTTTAATCACCCTGCTACATAAACACCAGTTAACCTAACGTGCATGTTTTTTTTTTTTTACTATTGTACCTGGAAAAACCAACGTACATGAAGAACATGCAAACTCCTCACATAAATGCACCAGTTGGGGGTCAAACCTGCAGCCTTCTTGCTGCGAGGCAACACTGCTCACCAAATGCTCCTCTATGCAGCCCCTGACTGATTAAAGGACGTTTTCACATTCAGTCATTTTTCTGAGACAAAGGAACTAGACAGAACAAAAGGCCACCAGTGTCATTTGAAAACGCCATCTGTGGAAGCCAATGGTTATGAGTCTCCTTTACCCAAACATGTGGTGAGTTGAACCTTTTGACGTCTCTTACCATTAGACCTTAATTAGTGAGGTTGTCTTCAGGGATCCAGAGGTTTGCTGTTCAGCTGGGTGTGTTCGACACGCCTCGTCCTTCTAGAGACATCTAGACAAAAGACAAAGTGTTTATCTGTCACACTGAAGGGCCTGAGGATATATTGATATTACAGTTTGAGGCAACAACACGGGGTCAGTGTTGGCCTCAAATTTGTACATTAGGATTTTTATAATGTATCCAAAAAATATTGTTAAACCTGAAGATCTCATTGAATTACAGACAGCAACACTCTTTTAAAGGCCTAAAATAACCAATTGGACATAGTTTATAAAATAAATGAGAACATTTTTTCATTATACTTTTTTTTTTACATGTATTTATACTGACTGACAGTCGTGGCAGGAGATAGGAGAACAGGAAGTGAGTTTAAACATGCAGCGAGAGAAATATATTGCACTTTAGTGACTTTATTCTTTCATTTCCTGTGCCTTTAAAGGAGAATTCTGGGTAATGAAGTAATAGACTGGTCTGTTGAAATGTATGCAGTCTGCATGAAACAATGGCAATAATGCTCAGGACCAAATAGACAGATTTCTCTTTGCTGCATGTGTCTTTTCTCTCTTCAAGTTTTCTTAGATTCATCTTTCTATCTTTTAAATTTCCCATCAAGGTATATTTGAGAAAACATGTTGGAAATCATTCTTCTGACTATCTGACCTTATTCCAAAAGTCTTCATCCACCTATGTGAGCTTAATCATCTTAATTGTCCTCATTGGCTGCACCTGTGAAGTACAAACACAGGGCATGCTTGTGAAATTGAAGGAAAGTTCACCAACTTTGCTTCAGTGAGTGTAGTGAGTTATACATTTGATTGCATCGCTTCTCGTGGATTTCTAACTTCAGATACTTTTTGTGCTCAAATGAAGCCCTTCTTTTTCCTGTGTCAGTCTTTATTTTAACTTATGCCCAATGAGCTGAGTTGGCACCAATGAGGAGAAAATTGGCCTGGAGTTGCTTCGTTAGTGCTGGGCCTTGGCAGTACGAGGGGCATGAGCAGTTAGGTGCAAATATTAAATCTGCTAACGCAACATCGAGCACACTAATATAAATGAAATAGGGTGTTTTTGTGCCTTGTGAAAAATTGCATTGCACTTTAAAAATCACATATATTGTCAAAGTCTTGCAGATAACTGTATCCCTTTTGTTCAAGATTCAGCAATAAAACCCCTGAAGACCTTTTATTAACTCAGTAGATTTGATGCTGTTCACAGAACTAAATGAAAAGCCCTGCAGTCTGAGAGGGAATGGAGATCACCCATCCTCTTTAGGCCAGAGTTAGATCATTTTATGCTGAGATGATGGAGGCGGAGCTGTTTTGGTCAAAATAGGAAAATTAATGTTATTTCACACACAATCACAACATGTTAAGCATCTGTTTGCATGTATGTGGAAAATTGTAGCTCAATATCTGTAAAATTCACTGTGCTATAGCAGATTTTGTGTTTTTGCTAAAGTCATGGTGGCCATCTTGCAT
Organism: Callopanchax toddi; assembly: GCA_006937965.1. Classification (NCBI taxonomy): domain Eukaryota; kingdom Metazoa; phylum Chordata; class Actinopteri; order Cyprinodontiformes; family Nothobranchiidae; genus Callopanchax; species Callopanchax toddi. The sequence continues at coordinate 829,272 of SSNR01000167.1, read as the reverse complement.
TGTTGTTTTTCCAAATGTTAATTAGCTGAAGATGTAATGATGATATTTTATTAAAATCCTTCCAGTGGTTGATGAGATATTTTTGCTTAAACAGGCAAAAACATGATTTCCTGCTCTTTTTTTTTGTCATTTTTGTGGCACAAAACATTGTCTAGATCATTTTTCTGTTGTTGAGTGGAGAACTTCTTGTGTTCTCTTGTTGATAAACGGTTGGTTTTATGATATATTTCCTCTTCAGCAGCAGCAGCTCAGACTCTGTTGAATCCACCTCGAGATCACGAGTCCTACAACCATCACAATGTCCTCTCATGTTGAACAAAACAGAGACGTATCTAAAGGCTTATCGCTAGCATTGTGTTACCCAGAATTCCTTTTGCCTGCGTAATGTTCATCCCTCTCACTCCTGATCCACATTTGGCATGGCTGGGTGGTCATTTTGCCAGGGGAGAATGGGAGGAGGTTGTGCGCCGCCCTTCAGTATGTTTTCCCTTCAAATCTCTGGATGTGTCTGTGGAGCGGGGAGGCAGCTGAGCAATGACCTACAAGAAGGGGGGTTGCTTTGTGTCGATTAGGTGAATCGGCATTCACTTGGCTCAGGTTCTGTTTATTTTACACCCCTGCCTTCACCACCACAAACATGGACATCAGCCTAGGAGAGCGTAGAAGGAATACAAGACATTTTGAGTTTATAAAATAAATTCTGACAGTGAATCTCTGACTGAGGATTGTCTATCCAGAGTGAATGAGTGTGGCCTCTCCTCAGCTAACACGCTCTTTGATGAGTATCTCTTACCATCATGCCTCAGTGCATCTGAGCCTCCAGCCTCAGTGAAGAGAAAAGAACACATCCTGCAGAACTGACAGAGTTTATTCTTTTTAACATCAGAACTGGTTAGAAAACCACCTGTCCTTGTTGATGAATGAATTTTTTAACTAATTGCAGGAAAAGCCAAAACTTCACTGATGGTTTAAAGAGGTGGAGATCATGGGAAGGTTGCTTGTTGGGGGAAGAAGTAAAAAAGACTAACAAACATTTCTGTAACATTACCTTCCCAGTGTGGCATTTGTCAGCTTAGTGGCACTCCTTGCACGCTTTCAAGCTCTGCTGTCACTGACGTTTCATGTTTGCGGCTTTGCTGCAAAAATTCATTAGCAAAGGGGAAGCTGAAATGAAATAAACGCCTTTTTCTGCCTCATCAGTAAGATTCAAACTGAGCGTGAGTTGCGTAAGCGCTGCTAAATTTATCAATGCTCATTTTATGCAAAGCCTGAGCTCCCAGGCGCAGACTGTGATGTTCAGAATGGGGGTGGAGGATGGGGAGGGGGCTTTTGTTTCCCCCCGCAAGCCATTTGATTTCTATTTTTGTGTCTGGAAAACAAGATTTCCGAAAGGTCACGATAATTTTAGCTGTGTTTTCTTGAAGGAGAAGGGAGACACGATTCTTTTCACTCAAATGCACAAAGACAAACATCAGTGGGTTTACAGCTGTGGTTGTGCAGGGGATTACAGTCGAGAGTGAATGGCAGGCGCACAGACTCTCCGCCTGTGTGTGTGTGTGTGTGAAGCAGAAAAGACTGAGTGTGTTTTCCTGTTGTGTTTCCTGCTGCGATTGAACTGGAATCCACGGCTGTGTTCGTTTCACTCACGGTGAGATTTCAAGTTGTCGAAAGGGTTCTACATCTCAAACGGGATCTCTGTACAAACAAGGAGGCTTTCCTGCCTTTTGATATGCACTCCTCTACATCTACAAAACACACACACACACGCACTCACACACACACACATCTCCCAACACTTCTGACATTCTCCACTGACAATATTCACTCTCTAAAGCTAATACTTAATCCTCATCTTCTTCTAATTCCATACTTAAATCCTCATCGTGACCCAAACCTAATCGTAATTCTGGCACTTGACAGGTATTTTCCTTTTTTAGCTTCACACTTTAAAAGTATTTTTTTAAATTTAGTTAGCTGCAGACAGCTGACCCACTGTACAGTATAGGATCTTCTGTTTTTTTGCCAGCATGCTTTTGCACAGTTGGTTGTAACATGAAGGAAAGTCATCCATAAGAAATAGGCATAAATATTCACATTAAAATGTTTCCTTAGAAGAAGTCAGAATTTTGGATCTGATCCTGTTTTTGGCTCCATCAAAGCAAAAAAAAAAAAAAAAAAAAGAAGAAGAAATAAAAATAATTTTATTGAAATTTTTAACCTTCTCCCTACTTACAGGTAATGACTTAAACATTTCCTTTTTCTCTTTTTAATACCTGTGGATCCCTCCATAAACAAATCTGTTCTTCCTAAACAATAATCCTGACTCACCTCATATTTCTGACTCTATTACTGTACAACAGCTGAGTCTTACATAGGAAGCTGTCCCCGTGTCTCTCCCGCTCAGCTCAGCTGTATATTTCATAAGAGTCGGAGCATCACGGATCATTAAACATTTGCAACACAATCGGCGTTCCCACGTCTAAAATGGAGGAGGGGAGCCTGTGCAGTCAGGAGCTGGATGCTGATCAAGCCTTTATGCTAGCAGGGATGTGTTTTTGCTCCAGACTACACGGCCTGTTACCATGACAACAAACCGAAATTTCACTTCATACATTTCACCTAAGTGCTTTTCATCACCGAAACCATCCTCCTCCTCTCCCTCTCCTAGACGTGACTCCCCGCTCCTCTCCTCCCAGCATCCTCTGTGTTTGGGGAATACGCTCTGACACGAGGCTGATCACATGACTGATTCAAATGTCAGTGAGATGCCTCATTTTTCTTCACTTTTCAAGCTGTATCAGTCTGAGAACAAACTACTCCGGCTGTGAATGAATCACTGTGTGAAACAATGTGAACTCGCTGACACTGAAAGGTGATGAGGTGCTCAACGGAGACCCGGAGGTGTGACCTCCAGGCTTTTTGATCAACCTCTGCAGGAGATCCAGAGGTTAAATGACCAAGGAGGTAAACAGACACCTGTCTGGACTCTTTGACCTCAGAGCAGATAAATATACCCAATGATAATTTAAAGAAATTTAGCTGTGATATAAGTAGTGAGGATAACTCCAATACCTTAAAGTCAGCAGAAATTAATGAAAAATGGAGACAAACATCAGTTCTGAAGCTCAGATGGGTGCAGCTTGACACCAGCTTGATATCATTTCCTCTCTGTTTACAAGAAAGCTGTGACAAGTGGCACATTTGGATTGAAATTTACACTAAGACCAGTTTTATCAGATTAATAACACTTTTCCTGACAAACCAAACTGTGATTTTTTTCTTTTTTTGCTCTTGGAGTGCAGTAAGATTTAAAACCTAACAAGCTGCTTAAGCCTCTCAACTTCAAAGCAGCTGTTGAGCTGTGAGATAAATCCAGAGGAAGTGCTGATGGTTTGATGTTAGTTGGCTGATTCATCGCTCCACTTTTTCCTTGTCTTGCACTCCACCTCATTTTCTCCTCTTGAGAATTATTTATACATCAGTGTTTGGATTAATGTTTGGATTTTGGACTCAGTTTGTAACTTTTTCTTCTTCTTTTTTAAATCTCATGATCTTAGTTCTGTTCTGTTTTAGATGATTACTGCAGTGCTGTAAAAAGCCCTATCCATACCACAAAACAAATTTATCCATGTCATTGGCTGTCAAATTTAATAAAAGTAAAGTGCAAGGAGGATGCCAGGGGAGAAAGTCCAAGGTCAGCACCACTGAATCGAAGTGCAGAAGCTGGTAAATGTTCCCCTGGGGAGGTCACTGCCCTGCATCATGCTGTATTTGTCTGGCAAAAGGCCTCCTGACATTCTGTGGATGTAAAAGAGCAGTTTGTCCTCAGCAGCAAGAACAATTATGGCTGACAACTTTTCCATCCGCAGCACCGTGACAGCGGCGGCGTTTGTAAAAGGAGCAGGCGGGTAGCTTTTGGGGTTGGGGTGATTGGGTTTCAGGGACCAAAAGCTTACAGTATGGCGGCATTGGGTTTCCGCGCAGAAAGGAAATGGTGAATGCCAAATTCTTTGGCATGATTAAATGAGAGCAGAGTCAGACCTTGTGACAAGATATTGTTCTTTGTCAGGTGTTGTCTTACACCTCTGAGCAATGGGGTCTGCTTTTTTTACATTTTATTATTCCTGGAAGACAAGAGCAGAACAAGCGAAAAGTAAAGGCAGATTGTATATTTTCATTATACATAAAAAAGGATTTTCAAGCTTTTAAAGTAAATTTTAAAGTTCAAATTTTTCATTTGAACTGAGAGAAAAATATCATTAGATAATAAAGAAGTCTAGATGCTTGATTTGGACCCACTAATACTAGAATATGTTACTGCTTCTAAACAATAATACAAACAGGACTCTGCAAAAGTCTTGTGCCTCCAACAAACTTTAAAACCTTTGCCTCAAAGAAGCCAGACTTTAAAGTCACCAGTTCTGCAAACTCCCTAAAGGACTCCCAGCTTTTCTTCATCTCTTTTGTTTCATAAATTATAAGAATCTGAGTCTGTTTTCATCCTAATTGGTTTGGTTCAAATTTAAACATGACATACAATCAATTGAATATCATATTCTATTTTTTTCAAACAGTTTTTAAGTCCACTCAGGTAAACATGTGTTTTGACTCTGAGTTTAACCACAAATATATATATATATATATATATATATATATATATATATATATATATATATATATATATATATATATATATATATATATATATATATATATATATATATATATATATATATATATATATATATATCCCAGGAGGATATAATATATTAAAATATTATTATAATTTAAATATTATTGTTACTCCATATTCTGTGTATGGAGCATCACACTAGAGTCAAATGTGGTGGCTTATGTGCTAGTCTACCATCAACTCCCACATCTATACAAACAGATTGTGACGAGCCATCCACCGTGACCCGCTGTGCACGGAACGGTCAGACACTGGCTGCAGGTTCACCTGATTTGAGTGAAATCCTTATATGAATTTTTAAAGTCAGGGGTCTCAAACACAGGTCCTGGAGGGATTCCTGCATCTTGTTCCTCTGTTCCAACACACTTGATTTAATGGTTGGATCACATCCTCAGCATGCCCTCAAGTTTTGCAGAAACCACTGATTTAAATCAGGTGTCTTAGAGCAAAGAACAAAACTAGAACACACACGACCTCAACGACTGGAGATCGAGACCCTGATTTAGGTATACGCATAAAGGCCTGACTGAAAAGACAACAAAAGGACCAACCAAAATTTAATAGCAAAGTGTTTTAATTGCATCTCTAGGCACTTTATTAGCATCAGCCTGACAAAAACAGATGATCCCATTTCTTTTATTTTTTGCATCTAGAAATACACCAAAAGACATTTGCACTACGTTGTATTTTGTACTTATTACATGAACTATAAGAATTTGTGTGCAGTGTTGTGTTTTTACTTTGCAAGCTCTGCTCTCTGCAGGTTTTAAGACAAATACCGGTAATAATGCAGGAGCACTCCTCATTAACAAAAACTCTTGATTCTGACACAAAATGGGAGGTTTTTCATTTTGCCTCCTTCTGAATGCTTCGTGCAAATCACAGCTGTCAGATCAAGAAACAAAGGTTTGTTTTTTGTTTTTGTTGCAAAACCCATTGAAACTCACAGGGCAAAAGTTTTGACCTGAATGAGTGTGTATGTTGCAGGTACTCAAAATTAGTGTTTGCTTCGTGCATGTGTGTGAGTGCTTGTGCATCTGTGGTGCTTAGTGTGAGTTAGACCTTGTGTACCTCATCTGGTTTTGTGGAGACTGCTGTAAAGGTTGAGTTACTATATATATCTTTCACACTGGTCTAATTTTCTTTTTCACTGTGACCTGAACGCACAGATGTTCACAGGCCTTTCAGGGTTGTTGTCACGCTCAACAAAGTCATCACAAACTTCTTTCATTTCTAAAAAACTTTTGGGAACTTTGAAAATTTTTTTTTTTTTTCTTGATCTGCTAAAAATGTTCTATCCCAGCTGGACTTTTTTTCTTTTTGTGGGTTTTGAAGTGAGGAGGCAGAGCACAAAGCCTGCCACGGTACATTTATCAGCAGCTTGATGAATGACCTGGTGTTAGTCCAAGAGTCAAGTAATTGCACCACAACGGACTCATTTAAAATATTTAAAGAGTGTTGAACGTGAATAGCTCAGGCATCGGGTTTCAAAAGCAACCTCCATAAACACTTACAGTAGATGAAAACTTTGTGCCTCTGTGAAACTCACCCCCTGCAGGGAGAACAGTTTCTGAGGGACATGCACAATGTACAACGTGTCCCACATTTCAGCCAACTGCAGATAAAACAATTAGAGAAAACAGTGCAGAGTTTATGCATTTATCTGCAAGACGGTGTCTACTTATATAGCACTGGAAATGACAAAGAGAACAAGATGTGTTTCTATTATAATTGCTAAAAACCCAAAGTCATCAATAAACACATATGATCAGAGAATTTATGAGCCTCAGCCTCAGGAAGGAAGTTCTTCCTCAGCTTTGTTGTCCTGGCTGTTCAGTCTTCTGCCTGAAGGAAAGAAGGTGAGTAGTTCTTGTGTTGAATTTGCTGGGTTCGTCATTATGAACCATCGCTCTGACTCTGAAGTGAGTCTGCTGTTGATTCTTTTTTGAGCAGAACTATCTCCTCTTTGCAGCTCCTTCTCATCAGTTCCCAGAACAGACTGGTCTCCGTCCACTGCACACCGTTAAAAAGAACAGCAGCACTGAGAACAGCATTCAGCCTCTTCAAAATATTACTTAAAAAAAATGACATTGGATGACATTGGTGATACAGTCCATGTAAACTTAGCACACAAAGGAAGGAAATGTGTGTTTGGTTGATTTATTTTTATTGTAATTATACTTCTTAGGAATAAATCCTACATTGCTAGAAAGCCTGATTAGTCACCTTTACTATGACTGCATCTGTAGAAGGAGAAACACAGCTAAACATGTGAATGGTGCCATAACAATGTCCCGCTGTAAGGTTCTTTTTCCGGTATTCAGTCTCGTTTTGAGCTTCATGTGCTGCAGCGTGTGTTTCGTTCACAGGTGGATGAGCTGACTGATGGTTTATAGACAGCCAGTGACCTTCAGCAACACCTGGTTGAGGAGTGGGATACCAATCCAGAGCTAAATGTGACCAGACTGGTGACCAGTATGAGGAGGAGGAGCCACGTGCTGCTGAGGCCCCCCGACAGTGTCAAATAATTTAAGTGTAAAAATAGCAAAAATCTTTAGTGTTCACTTACAAATGTGGAAAAGTGCAATAATCCAAACCACCAATTAACTCAAAATAAGAGTGAAAAACCACAAAAGTTATTTTTAAAAAGACCACACATCTTAAAACACTTCTGTTTTCTGAATTTTTATTGAATATATTATATTTTTCTTTAATCAACATTGCACATGTTCCATTTTCAATCACATCTCATATTGCTGTCTACAAAATGTTGAGAATGTAGAAAATCCAGAAGTTGGAAGGTTTACCTCCCAAAACATTTTAAAAATAAAACAAAAGAAAAAAAACTGAACAGGAGATTTAAGGTCAGCTCCAGAAATACAGGACAGAACAGGAGAGGAGGAGGAGAGGAGGAGGAGGAAGAGGAGCACCCTCAGAGGAAAAGAATACAAACATACCTTGGGTTAGAATGCATATTTCTCAAAACAAAGCATCATGCAGAATAAAAGCAAGGCTGGCCAAAACTCACGCAGATACACCTCGACACCTGAACTGTAGAAGTATCTTACATGTTGGTAATAATCGTTTCCCCCCTGCTGACTGGTGATGATATCTTTATGCTGTTGGGAGGAACGGTGGCAAATGAACTGTTTGAATGTTGAGCATAAAGACTGTTTGAATGAATGGATCCACCTCCATCACTGTCCCTAAAAAACTGATATACAGACATAAGACTCCCGCATGATGCAGGTGCAGGTAAGATGATGAAGATATTAGACATGCTGGATTTGATCCAACTGGTGGTCTTGGCTAACCAAACTGCACTAGTTTGCATAGAGAGTTTATTATTTGTTTGATGCTCGTTTTTGTCTTTTTACGTTTAACTCTAAATGTATTCTTTAATTGTTTGGGTTGTTGTTGTGCATTTTTTAATAATCTGCACACATTGGCCTCCCTTCATCCAACTAAAAATTTTCAGAAATGCAGACAATGCTCATTTACTCACTGCAAGAGTTATGCCCGCCTTTAAATTTGGCACCATAAGGAGAGATGTGTGCATCAACTGAAATAAGTTCAGAAATTATTTAAAGGAACATTCTGAAAATAAATAACATTAAAATGCAGCCTGGAATGTTTACTTTGTGTTCTTTTCCTTATACACACTTGTGCAAATTGTATTTGCAACAAAAAGTCTTATTTTGGATTTCTTTTCCCTTCAAGCAGGTCACAAATGTTCTGTTGGATTATCAGTATTTTAATTAAAAAGAAACGACAGCAGAAGTAACATCATAATCCAAACTTTTTTCCTGTTAAAGTGACGTAGCGATCAATTATTTCTCAAACAATTTTTTCAGTTCTAACACAAAAAACATCATAAGGGTTTGAATCTGTGGAAAACAAGTTGTTTCAATAATTTCTATCAGCATTTAGATTGCTTTTCTTAAACAAACTCTGGAGCATCAAGGTTTCAAAGTAAAAGCATGATTTTGTCTGACTTTTACCACTAAAAGACACATATTTTTGATTTCACATCATGCAAAGCTTTTACCATAAAGCTTGATGTAGAAGGGCCAGTGTAATGCATTTGTTTTGAAAAAAGCATTGATGTTTATTATCAATACAGGTGTTTTAATCATATTTGTGGCTTTGTGTGAATTCTGTTGTTTCCAAATCCCTCACAACAAAAACGTTTAGCATTTTGTGGCATAATATAAATCACCTTTTTGATCTCTTTTTACTAAAATGATGCTTTAGCATGAAGGCTTAAATAATTTTATTAGGTTATATATAGACATTCTAATAAATTAATAATTTTAGGTATGTGCTATTGCTAATTATAAATAGGCATTTCAGCAAACATCAGTTTTGTGAGTTTCTCCTGATCAGTGTACCATTCTGTTGTTTCTGTTCTGTTCTTTCTGTGCATTAACTTTCCCATACATTAGTAAGAATCACATCCTCACACAAAATGCTCTTTTTTATTACATTATAACCTGATTTTACTTTATTCTGAACCGTTTTTTCTTTCCGCTTTCGTCTCCTTGTGCTTATTTGTGCAGCTGTAACATAACAGATTTCTCATTTGTGATTATTAAAGTATTTCAGTCTGATTCTAATACTGTCCTGCTGCAAAGAATGAAAAAAAAAAAGACTTGAAATCTCTTCAGTCACATAATCGTCTGCATAAAGACGTCCCTACAAATATAAACTGTGCTGCTTTTCAACAGTTTTGTAGAACTTCTAAGACTCTCGTCTCAGGGTTACTAACCTATTAAGCAGATTTAAACGAGCAGCTCCAGACCTTCTAAATTATTTTAGTTCAGAGATAAAGAATCAGTTAGAGGCTGCTCAGACTGTTTGTTCTGTCTGACTGGCCTCCAGCACCAGTTCTCAGGCTCATCCTGGGTTCTGTTGTTTTTGTTTGAACTAACCAGTAGGCATGTTGTTCTTCATGTCTTCTGGTGACGACATCGATCTGTAGCTGATTCATTTGTACCTTAGACCATATAAGCAGCTTGAAGCCTCAGTTTAGAGTTGGTGTGATAGTTTTGTGGTTTTGTGAGCAAGCAGCCTGCGAGCTGATGTTCAGATTATAATCCCGGGGCGTCGTCCCTGACAGTTCCTGACCAGAGCTGATGTGACTTCGGCTGACGGAGCCCCTGCAGGTGTGGAACGCTTCATGCTTAAGGCGTGAAATCTGACACGATCAGTATCACTGAATCACTTCTGCAAATACAATTTTAAACACTTGTCGTTTAATCCACATCTGGAAGGATTCATTCCAGAAACATTTGAATGTTGTATCCGTTTTAGTGACAGGTTGTTTTGGGTCAAAGGCAAGAAAATTAGGAAACAGTTTGACTGGCTCTGCTCAAAAACGACACCGCTTTAGGATTAGCTTGTTTGTGTGATCTGTAAACAATCAGGAAGAGATGAGGCTACATGTCAGATGAAAAGGTTAAAATAATTTTATAATATTCTGTCCTGTGGTTTTAAATATGTTGTGCTAATTACCTTCAACTGTTACAGCAACATTTGCTCATTTCTGTTTGTTTTGCTCACCTTTTATTACCTTTATCTTGTTAAAAGCTCACGTTACTTCCTTTTTCTTTGGATTACCTTTCTCTTTTATCTAGTTTTACTCTCATCGTTTTGTGATTTTTTTAAAATAGTGGTCTATTTCTAGGTTTGTCCCTCTCTAAAGTGAATTGTACAGTTAAGATCACATGAAACCAGCCTAATTTAACCATAGTTTTCTTTAGTATTTTCAAAGTAAACTAATGACATTTATTTTGAAACTATTACCTGGTTACAAAAGTTTTGACATTCAGGAAACATTGAGTTTTTGAGGGATGGTATTCATGAGGTAATTATAGAAATGCATTTGCTGAAAATAAAAAAATAAAAAACATGAACTTTGGATTTTCTTTAGGAAACACTAAGATCAAGAAGTCTAATTTCAAGCTTTTTAATGCCATAACAGCAAACACGTTATTAAAAGGAGAGTTAAAAAGCAAAATAGAGGAAAATAAAACACTGTCTTCTTAAAAAAATATGAGCTGTCACTTACTACTTTAGACTTTTCTAACGATTTCGTTCTCAGGCAACGTTGCAGGTCTAAGAGACAGAACTAAATCCAACGCTTCTGTGCTGCAGCTGAGCTGAAAAACATCAGCGACCTCACGTCTCACTGTGCAAAAAAACTAACAAACATAAGAGGATTTTTTCTGATGGGATTATGAGAAACAGAACAAAGTAGAAAAAGAAATAAAATCTTGTAAAAACATGACAGTGAATAAAGTTTGAGCAGCATTTGTAACAATATAAGAAACATGATTGTATCAGCGAGGACAAACCAGACACAGATTAATATGCTCGATGGTCATAACAGTCAAAGGAAGTAAAAAGTCTCAAAGTACTCGTATCTGCAACACATCTTCGGACACAGAAGTAAAAACGTCTGATATTTACATCTTTTTTTTGTGTTATTATTATTATTATTATTCCTATTCGGTGTGGATCTATTTCACAACATTGTTCCAGAAGTCCACAACATACAATAAATTTAGGGTTTCACCTTTGGTTATGTAATTATCAAGGCTAGATTTAAAAAAATATAGAACACACATCCATGTTAATTTTGCATACAGTTAAATTCAGAGTGAAAACATCAACAAAGCAGCCGGTCAGCTCTAAATTTGCATCTGAGGAAAAATAAATAAAGAAAAAAACTCTAAAGTACTTCATCTCGTCGATACTTCTCGGACGGTGACCACATCCCCCGAGTTTAGTCCTCCGTTTCACTGAGATAGAAAGTGGCAGGTATTTATGACGGTGTGTTTATGTGACTGACATCTTTGCTTTAGTGAAAGTGGATCTCGATGTAAGAGATTGGGTTGAGTTTTGAGTGTTGAGCTTGTCGATATGGTGCCTCCTAAACCCTTCAGATGCTCTCTGAGTGAGGATGTGTTTTGAATCCGGACTCTGTTGCCAGCATTTGAGTGAACAACTCAGGCCAGCCTTGTTAGGTTGACAGGATGAAACAAACAAACAAAATAATAATAAATAGGTTGATTTGTAGTGCTGGCTGCATGAACGCAGAGCAAACCTACCATTTAGGAACCGATGACATCTACAAAGCCGACCCAGCTAAAACATAATGTTGACATTACAACCGAACATTATCTCTATCATATTAAAATATTCACATCTGTTCCGTACAAGACACTTTTTCCACATGAAAAGAAAACATCTTTTATAAGTCTCTTAGTATTGTCACTTCATACATTTATATATGTGTAGTAATTAAGGCAATCATTTTGGGTCACGACTTACTCTTTTTATTTCCCCTCCATCTCCAGTCTCAACCCTCCTGTGGGTTTGTTTACTGACACAGTACACCAGCTTTCATCTCCACTTCTCCAAATGTGTTCAAAGTCTCGTCCAGTTGTTGCTTTTCAGAGTCCGTTAGTGCTTAAGTTGGCCGGTTACAATGTTTTGCTTGTTCTCTGCTTTTTTCCAGAGAGGTGTGTGAGTGTGTGAGTGTGTGTGTGTGTGTGTGTGTGTGTGTGTGTGTGTGTGTGGGGGGGGGGGGGG
>SSNR01000167.1:791319-802606 GCA_006937965.1 Callopanchax toddi | reverse complement strand
GGGTTTGATGACATGTTTCACTTCTGCTTCCCCACAACGAGGCATCAACTAAACATTAAACACATCGCTTCTGCTTTTAGTTAATTGTCCACTGCTGTTGGCTTCCTTCTATCAAAACAGAAAAGTAATGATCAATTAATTGTGTTCAAGATCTAATTTTAATCTTTGCAAATCACCTTTGACCTTTATTTTTTTTAGAAGGGCTCATCCTTTAGATCTACTTCTATGTCTCAAAATGTTGCGTCATGAAATTGACAGATGCATTATTTGATTTATAGCCACGCTGATATTTATTACATGTACACATGTTGTAACTGTGGTTTAGGTAAATTAAGCACAATTTCATAAATAAAGTGAACAAAAGAAGAGAGCTGCACGCGCAAAACAAAAACTGTCATTATCTTTTCATCCATGTCCGTCACATTGTTCCACCTCCGAACCAGCCTCCTCTGTATCTCAGGCCCCCGCAGGCTTTTCTCACATGTGCATTACAATAGTGACTTAATGAAACGCCTACAATCACTTATCAGCAGCAGATGTAGATGTCTGCCAGTTGTGCTACCAAGCAGAAAAATCACCACATTGTTTCTCTTGGTAGTGGTAGCTGCTGGCAAAACATTCCCCAATTTGCAAACTAAATTACAAGCCTGAAACTCATTCTGCCCTTCTGTAATTGCATTTTGGGTATTTTATTATAAGCCTCAAACATGGCTTTATCGTTAGTCGCCTGTAAGAAGTTGGAAAATAGTAAACTTTGCTCTCAAAGCAGCCTGAAACTAGTTTTATTTTGTGTACCGCTGCTTTGAGTGAAGGGGAAAAAAGTGATCAACATAGGTGCTGCTAAATTTACTGATCGTTTGGCGTGAAAGGCATTAATGTTGTAACAACGGTCTTACTCGATGTGAATTAACACCAAATGAACACAGTTTTAATGCTCACAATAACAAAATAGTAACCCAGACTTTTTCTAGGTGTTTAAATGTAGGAACTTGCAGGTATTACTCTAAAATTGTTCCGTGCTGTTTTACACCTGCCTGTATCCACAGACTCTGTGGTCCTGCTGTAGGCCTGCAGCTGTAGTTAATGCTCCAGTTAAAACAGAATATTTTTAATATCCATATTTCTTAACCATGTCTTTCTGCTAAGCTTAAGTACGAGCTGCAGAAAGAGATTATACAGCAGAGCTAATAAATACTAGGTGGTTCCAAGAAGCTGCAATGAACACAAGTTCTTTTGCTTTGTTTCGGTCTCCTGAAACACCTCTTCCTGTGTTTCCTCTCCCAGTCCAGCATTTTGATGTTACAGCTAATACTCCATAATGGAGATCCTCCACAGACTGCTGAAAGGTGGTCTACAGGTTCTATGTCCAGAAAAAAAAACCCTTCTACTTATCTCTGGTGGAAAAGTGACCTCTGCATCTTTAGGTGTCAACATTTAAAAAAAAAAATTAATCTGGCAATCTTAGCAATAACGGCTTTTTAAATCGTAACTTGAATGAAAAGTAAAATGTATCAAGCATATGCTGGTCCATCAAAGAAGGAAGTGTGACGGTTTTTCCCCAGGGGTTTAAATTTAGGAATTTGCAGGTATTATGTATCGCTCTAAAATCTTCATATTTCTAACAGAATAAAAAGTTTAACATGAGAGGTTTTTTGTAGATGTGCATCCAGTTAACACTGACTGAGAGTTTGATTAAAATCCATCCAGTGGTTCATGAAATATTTAGCTAACAAATACTCAAACAGAGACAGACCTTCAGCATTAAAGGGAAAAAAGCACTGCAAGTTTATTTTGTAAAATGTGTCACCAAGATTGCAGATTAGGATTCTGCCTCAACAAAAAAAAATTTTTGCCTCAACAAACAGTCATAAACTCTTTTGACGAAAGGACCAATGGGAGCTGAGAATGAGGCTCTTTATATGTAAAAGGCAGCTGTTTACAAAAAAATACACAAAGAAAGAATCTCAAGAAAAAAAGCATCTAAAGGAGATTTGAGCAAAACTCCAAATGAATGATGATGTTGGGTTTGAAAGTTTGGCATAACAACCAAAAGAAATGATGTCATTAATGCATGTACAACTTCTACTGCTCCCCCAAAGGCTAAAAAGTATTATTGATCACACACTAAATTGTTTTAAGAGTCCCCCTCAAATAACCTCCTAAATTAATTAGTAAATCCTTTGTAGGTCATAAATTGATCAGCACTTTAATTGTATTTTGTTGGCTGTTGTTTAAATCACCAGTTGCAAGCAATTAGTTTGAAATTTCTCACATTTCATTTATCAGGCATGGCCAACCGCCTGATTACATGGGAGTGAGAAAATGTGTCTTTTAACTTTTATTTTCTTTAGATTTTTTTGCTTGTTTGTTTTCTGAGGAGCATTAGTGCTGCTGGTTAGCTTTCTGGGAACATCAATAACACAGAAAACTTGCTAATTTTTGGAGTGGAAATCACATTCATCCACATCACAGTGACTGCATGCACAACTTCATAAATTTGAATCAAGCCATGCATGCATGCTGCATCCTTCTTTTTCAGTAACATGGACTCAGCTGTTCTCTGCAGAGCTGGATGAGCGTGCACCACCTGAGTGTCAGTGGAAGTAATCGTTTGATTAAACCATAGGAACCTGAGTTTTATTAATCACTTACGATTAGATTTTTATCAGCTAAGCTACACGGTAGTTGTTTTTTTTTTTTTTTTGTCTTGCAGCTGATTGCTGGTAGCTTTGGCTCAAGGAGAAGTGTGGCTGAAAACAAACATCACATTTACTTCTCTCTCAACATCTGCTGGCATTTTAAGTGGAAGTGCTGCAGCAAAAACACAATCAGCAACTGTTAGGGCTCAGAAACAGAATCCTTTCAGCAATAATGTCCTCCATCTTCACAGAGTACATGAAGTCCTGTTGAGCTGAAATGTCCAACAAATGGGTCTAATCAACAGATTGCATGATCTGAAGCAAAGTCTTGGAATCCCTGTTATTTTGTGTAAAATCCAGTCTGATCTGGCTGCGTCGTGGTTATCTGCTCTGTCTTCGCATAGCTTGATAATAACACAGCGTCTTGTCAAACCGCTGAATTAATTTGTCCGTCATCTCTCCCCGAGCGGCTCCCATCTGCACCAAACCTTCCTCAGAAATCTTTATTTACTTCCTTTCACATGAAAGTCTTAATGAGCTGTGTCAGTCTGAAGCTCCAGATTCATTTAAGAGTGCGGTAAGTTTCTCCCTGTGTCTTTTCCATTTCCTAGAAAAATTAAATGTACAATTAAATACACAATATGAATTTTTTTATCTCGACAAGAAAGATGGTTTGAAAAAAAAGAAACCTAAGCTCCTTAATCAAAGCTTTTTCCACAAGGCTTTAGTTTTTAACTGGTGACTATAAAACTTATAATTTTATTTGAATGCATCCAGCTGATTTATCTACCTCTACCATGTCATGGATCTCACATCATAAATGCATAATTGCTAAACAAAAACAATCACATTTTTGCAAATGATTGACTAATTTAAATGGAGCCTTTTTGCAGCAATAAGTCTTGTTTCCTAAATCCTTTTAGTTTGAAGATGAACACAAGAACTGAAAGTGTAACTGGAACCTAAAATTAGACATATTATAGTTATTACAAATCTGTCAAGTTGCCCAGAGTAATGAATGAAGTGACTCACGCTCTGGCCCTGTTTACCTGTTTGGGTTGACTCAACTCAACGGTCCACTTGGCAATTTGCAAGCATGAATAATGAAGCAGTGATGCACAGGAGGCCACAGTTCAGAGTTATTCAATCTGTTGTCGGCTGACACGCACATAGTTAACTGTTTCATTTTACATATCACTCCTGTCGCTGTCAAGTTGTGCTCCTAAACCAAACTGGAAGGACAAATGAAATGTTTAAACTCCTGTATTAGGGTTAGATAAACTTGAAGATTAAGACAAAGTTGTATTTTATTCTAATAGATGCCTTTAAGAGTGATAAAGGTCATCTTTAGCTGAGACATTACCATAAATAAAAGTCTCTGCAAAACCTTAAGCACTGGCATAACTTCATTTATAAAGCCATTATTGGACTCTTTCCCTTATATCTTCAGACCAACAATAAACAGAAAGTTTAAAACCTCAGATCCTGTCATTTCTAATGTCCAGGGTGCCCGTGACTCAGGGGAGGAGAGGCTGTCCACCATGTGGGAGCACAGGGTTCAATCCCCAGCCCCAGCCATGTGCTGAAGTAATCCTTTTGCTAGATACTGAACCCGGAAGAGACTGTTGATCTTAATGGGACCTGAAGAAATAAAGGCATCTAAATGTGCTGCTCCTCTAAATACGTTTTAAGGAGAGCTGGAAGGTTTCAGTCATTCAGTTTGTTTCATTGTTGACATTTTACCTCTTTTTCTTGTTGGTATTTTTTAATGTTGACCATTTTTTAAATGATAGCATTTAATGATTGACTCTTGATTGATTTAAGATATTAATCTGATTGTTGATATGTTATTGTATCTTATTGCGTTTTGAAACATAGATGATAAATCTCAATGAGGCTTTGCCTGGTTAATAAAGGTTTTGATCGATTCAAATAAATTGTTTGAATCTTCAAATAATGCCTCCCAATTTTTTATTTATGCCATGATCCCCATGGGAAAAAGTAGCAGAAACATAACTTGATTATGCATTTCTTTTCAAAGTACTGAACCATCATCATTTCAGTGTGATGCTCTTCTTCCTGGGCTAAAGGCCAGTTAGTTTTTTAATAGAATGTTACTTTAATTTAGATTTTCATATTGTTAGTTATCTCAACATTATTTTTTTTAATAGTTAAATTTTTTATTCTATGTTCAGCCTTTTGGTTGGTACTGTTTTTATTTTTGTTTTATAAATAAAGTTGGCCTGGCTTAGCTTGGCTTGGCTTGACATCATCCTCCACTGAAGGCAGTGGGGTCCAGTCCTGGTCCTTTAGGACCACTGCCCTGCAGACTGTTTCCCTGCTCCACAACACAGCTGATTCAATGGCTGAAATATCATTTTCAGCTTGCTGTCGAGCCCTAGAAGCCTGATAATTAGCCATTGATTTAAATCAGGTGTGTTGAAGCAGAGAAACACCTAAAGCATGCAGCATATGTCCCTCAAGGACCAGGAATGGACTAATGGGACACTAGAGAAAAATACATAACCAAATAATTTCACAAATGTATTTATTCTCCCATGTCCCCCTACAGGCTCTGTAGTTTACTGCACCAGATACTTCCCTTTGTGTGAGAAATCATCTGGTATGTACTGAAAACTACTTCTGGTACTACTTGAACAAAAATTACTTTTACTTTTTTTAGGTTTTCGGGTCTCCCCTTAGGGGTTCCTAAGTTTTTTTTAGTGTCATCAAAAAAAAAAAACTCATTTGAGAAGATAAATCATATAAACACATTTTAAATTGAACAACAGTCCTGACAGAAGTTCCTGCAGGAAGTACCACAGACTACACTTCAGGTGCTAAAGCTAGTAGCTCTTATTTCCACTTGCAAAAAACCCCACAGATTTCTTTGAAAATAACTCAATAGTGTCAACCTGACAGCCATGTAAAGGTTTATAAAATGATGTTTCTACTTTAATCCGCTCTGTGACTAGCTGTTAGTGCAGTATATAGAATATTTCTTGTAAAGCTCCTTTTCTTTTACAACTACTGTTTAGTTTGTTTCAGTTGAACAACATCCTGATTACAGAACGTGCTACAGCAGCAACGGTCTCATGCAATATTGCAGAGGTTTGCAAGCAGGTGAAAAACTTTTCTAAAATGTCTGAGCGACTTTTTTGAGCAAGAGTTGTTTTAAATATCTGAAAATAAGCTGTTAATTTGTCACCAATCTGGAGCAGCGTCTCTTCAGATCAGACTAGCTGAGTATTGATCTGGTCAGACAATGTCCTGATGTCATCGTCATCGGTGTGGTCGGTACTTTAGAAAAAAAACTGATAGAACGCCATTCAGAATGACAGATGTATCCCTTTAAAGTGTTTTTACACTGGAGTCACCCATTCTCTCTCTCTCTCTCTCTCTCTCTCTCACACACACACACACACACACACACACACACACACACACACACACACACACACACACACACACTTCAGTATGTGGTGGGCAAAGACAGGATCAAACCCCCAACTCGTCCTCCTGAATCACAGCTGCACAGAACAAATTTCTATTCCTGCAAATAGAGTTCATTCAAAGAGCTATCAACAGCAGGTAAGATATTGACACACTTCAACAAACGCATCCACTTATCTGTAACACATGCAAAGCTAAAATTCATTCAAAATACACAGACATTTTTCTAATCCTTTCCATCAAGGTACATTATAATTTGGACAAACGTTAGAAAAAGTCACTCCCACCTAAACAACATTGTAAATTCTAGAGTAAATAAAAGTCTCAGAAAGATAAATCAGTGAAGTTATTAAATGTGTTCTAATATTTCTCAGCTTCATTTCTACCAAAGTTGATGCAACAGAAGTGAAACACAGCAAATCCTATACATTTGTCACAGCAGCAGTGATGGTACTATATTTGGCAACATCATCTTTTTTTTCTTTACACACAGTTTAATGGCTGTTCTCCCTTCTATGAATCAGTAGTAGATCACCTTAAATAATCATAAGAGGGTTTATCACTGTTAAAACAAACACACACTGAGTTTGGATGTACAGATATGAATCCATGCTATAACTTCCTGATTCATTTGCTCTCCTGTTAACCCTTCAGCTTGAGGTTAGTTTATTATAATTGGCTATGAAACAAACTGAATCCTGTCATAATGAAACACATAGATCACTAGAATGTGCTACGAGCCACATTTCCACAGTTTCCATCCAGAACAAACCGACTTCATCAGCAAAGCAAAAACATCGGCTAGAAAAAAGCTTTTATTTTGTATTTTTCTTTTTTAGTCGACATTGCTGTTGGTCAGAGATTAAGGTAATAAGCTAAAATTATGGAAGCACCAAAAACAGGTCCTAGTGTGCGTGTGTGTGTGTGTGTGTGTGTGTGTGTGTGTGTGTGTGTGTGTGTGTGTGTGTGTGTGTGTGTGTGTGTGTGCGCGCGTGTTGAGGACAGTCAATTATCCCACAGCTTTCCATCACACTCTTCCCTAACTACTGTCAGTTTCTAGCTGCTTCACACACTCCTTTCATGGTTCAATAGGAATATTTTTTTGTGCACAGAGCTGATGAACTGGTGCTTCTTTCAGGAGACTGAGGAACACACACCTCCTCATAAACACCTCAGTGCTTTAGAACTCTGCAGACCCCTCCCTGCTCTCCTTTTAAAAAGCTGTTTTCATTCAAAAGCACAGATTTATTTTTCTCCCACTTTTGAAGATATATTTTTTTACTATCTTCAGCTGTACTTTACTGTCTGTAATCATCTTTTTATTTCTTTCCCAACTCTGAGTGCCTGAGATAATTGTGTCAACATTTAATCATAGAAGCACAATTTCATGAATATGGGAGCTTATACACACAGAAAAGACACACAGCGGATCAATTATTCATACTGCTCAGCAAATAAAATCTAAAAAATAAAATCAGTATAGTGTTTTAATAGGAAAGTCCAGTTTGAGGAAGGGAACACTGTTCTCCTGCATCTGTCTGCATTGGTTCTGATTTTTATCATCATAACAAGAGGGTCCTAGGTGAGCTATTATTGAGTAAACTACAAAATAAAAGCACAAGGCATCATCAGTCACACAACCTTTCTCAATCCTTCATTGTACTTCAGTGTAAAGGTGACTAATCAGGCATTCCAGCATTATAAAATACAACACTGATTAGTATTATTTAAAGGGGGGGGGGGTTATTGTGATGTTTCTAAACTTTTTAAGGAGTTTTTTTAATGATTTTTGTTCTGAGGTCAAACTTATACTTCAGCTTAAACTGATGGAAACTTGAGAAGTTATTGTATTTCCAGGTTGTGTACAGCTCAACTCAAAGCATGTGTTAAAACAGTTCATTTATTTAAAGCTGGTTTAGTTTTTGATTGTTCTTTTGACCTCAAAATAACCTCCATTCCTACTTTATTCTTCAAATAGTTTACCGACTTAATTCCTGCACTACTTCAGTATTTTTATAACTGATTTTAAGCTCAACATTTTCACTTTATTCTCTTTTTTTCTTAACATTTTGACTTTAATCTCTATCTTCCTTTCAATTATGTTTTTTTTTAACCCTAATTCATTTGATAATGTAAAACTGTAATCAGTTCACTCTATATTCTTAAAACTATTTAATTTATATACACTCAAGTTTCAAGACTTTTATTTTGCTGATATCAACCTCACTGACTGTTGACAACAACCTCAGAACAGCTGGTGTAAAATAACATTCCTCCACATCAAAAAGCCTTTTGGTCAAACTCAAGGTGACTTTTTATTGCATTGTTCCCACAGGAGAACAAAAAGTACTTTAATGTTTAGAACAAAAACAGCAGTACTGGTCTTCTTCTTCTTCTTCCATAATGAATTTTAAACACAACTCAGGGACCGATGGAAGAAAACCAGTCACACCACACAGATGAACAGATTTTACTTTCTAATGGCCTGACAGGAAAAAACAATTATTGTGTGACTTCCTTATGAAAACAACTTGGGTTTGCTTGGTTTCTCAGTAAACACATGCACCAGCTGCTCCTCTGTTGTCTGACTAAATATCTCTAAAATGACCGTCCACCGCCTCGCCTGCAGAGTTACGGCCGCCATACAGGTGTCACCAAACGAACCCTAAAAAACGTTCTGTCATCCTGTCAGGATGAAGCTCTATAAATGACCAGCTAAATCACATCTGACAGTAAAATGTGCATTTAACCCTTTGATGAAGCATGTTTATCACTAAAATGGAAAAAGAACCACTAAACTAAAAGAGTTTGAATGAAAAGTTAAAAAAAAATATTACCCAGAATTACCTCATATTAATATTTTTTATATTATTATTAAGTTACGCTAGGTTACAACCCAAATAAATAAAACACAAAACAAAAAACACATTTTCACTTTTTATTTATTTATTATTATTAAATAGGGATATTAAAGGATAACAGTTTAGCTTGACGTGAGAAAATCACAAGAAAAACACTAAAAAGAATAGAAAGTTTGCTGCACATGTGCACAACATGTAACAACTTCAGGGTTTGAGTCAGAGAAATGTTTCATTTAAAACCGATAGGCATCAACATGCACAACTTTCTAAAACCAAATAGGCAGGGAACAAAAGCAGATCAGAGTCTGGTTCAGAGCAGAAATATTTTGACTTCATTTATAAGAGGAAAGATGAAAGAGGCTGGAATAAAACAAGCTCTACAAACAGCTGATGGCTGAGCAAGGACTTTTCCTTTGTGTTTGAGCCGTTTCTGATTGGACACTTGAGGATACCTGCTGTGGTTTGAAGGTAAACATGATGAAGGGATTGATTATGGGCCAGCGTCCCAGACTGTTGTCTCAACATTCTGCCCTCTAAGAAGGAACCATCGGGGGGTAAGGTCTTATAAAATGCTGGGTTTTTTTTATCTCAGTGCTTTAAAATCGTGCTTAAAAGATAAGAGGTTGTTTGGACTAATGGGCCTGCATGAGATAAAACATTTTTCCTCTCATGGAAAATACATTTTTATTCATTTAATCTATAATACAGAACACAGCTGCAGGTGCCTACGGGGTATTTAAGAGGCCTGTGGGGTAATTAAAGGAAATTAGTGTTTTGTTCACTTCTTGTCAAATGTTAGACATGCTGAACCTGGATTAATAGGTGGATTTAACACCCAAAAATATATTTTAAATTAAATGTACAGTTCAAAACTTAAAAGGCAGTCTGAGTGGACAAGGGTTTGAGAGCAGAGTGCAGTTAAAAGCACAAGTTCAATATCTTCTTAACAGATGTGAGACCACAAACAAAATGACCAATTAAACTGATTTAGAGAAGAGAAACGTGATAAAAGGAGACAGAAGGTTAGCACCAGAAGACAACAACAGAGGAAATGATTCTGAACCAGACCTGGATTTTTGTGTCAGAATTCAGGTATTTTCTATCTGAATCAAACATTCTGCTTCTGTGCTTTTAAAAAAGCATCATTTTTATTTATTGTTTTATTTAAAACAGCTATGCAGTTAGCTAACTTTAAACAAAGTGTTTTATAAGTTTTGTTTGACATTTACAATGTTTACTACATTTTAAGTGTGATCAAAAATCTAATTTTTTTTTACAAATATTCCTGTTAATAAAATCCTAATAACCTTGTCTAGCTAGAAGACATTTTAAAATGCGGAACCCACTGCGTCTATCAATCCTTCAAAAGAACAGTCTCAAACATACACAGTAACCTTAACATATTTCCAAAACATTTGAAGCTTTTAAAAATAGTTTATTTCTATGGTTCTCTGGTAAATCTTATGAAGATTTTAGATGTTTTTTACAGGTTGCATACGCCTCCAGTCCAGATGTAATATGTGCTAAAAAGAAGTTTTTAATATTATTAAAATTTATATTAAGTATTATTAAATATGTATTAGGAAACCATAGTTCATTTACACAACACATATGGGAACTGTAGGTCTTTGCACCAGAGCTGGTTTAACTCTAAAACCTCCCTTTTTAATCATTCTGACCTTTATTGAACATTTTGACTTTTTTTCTTGACATTTTATCTTTATTCTGAAAATTGCATCTAATCTTTTCTCTCAACATTGAATCACAAAATTGAGGAGGAAAAAACTTTTCCTTTTTCCTTCTGAGTGGCCTTAATGTTCCCTTGTTCAACCCAGATGCTGACGTCACAGAAGTGCAACATACTGTATATGCACCTCTAGTTGTTCATTCACAGAGGAACGGTCCTAACTATTAGAGTAATAAGAACTATTGAATAAAGTAGTTTATCTGTTTCAAATAAAAACAAAAGAAACAAAGTGTCCCCCCTCCTCCTCGTGTTACGTCTACAGCCAAGTAGCTACACGGTGCAGGCCAAAGAGACACGACAAGCGCTGCATTTAAATAGACATGGTGTAACATTCACAGTATAATGCATAATTCAGCCCCGCGCTGTGGATTAAACTCTGCTCCCCAGCTGTTACGGAGAGCCACTTAAAAACAGCGAGTGGCGCGACGGCCAGGACCCTGAGCGGTTTCTGATATCACCAGGTTCCTTTTTGCTGCTTAGCAGCTGGATTTCACTCCAGCATGTGCAGAAGATTGAGGCACACAAGAAAGGCACTCATGATGCATTTGATTTTAAGTCCTCCTGTTTTCCAGAGCTCCATTTGGGGG
>SSNR01000167.1:744209-791309 GCA_006937965.1 Callopanchax toddi | reverse complement strand
GGGGGGGGGGGGGGGGTAAACTCTTCTCTCCAAAAACACACATTTTCCAAACTGTGGGTGACACATGGAAAAAGACAGCAGGATTACAGAAAGTGCAAATATTCACACACACACACACACACACACACACACACACACACACGCACGCGCGCACACACACGCACACACACACACACACACACACATACACACACAGGCAGATGTTTTTTTTCCCTTTCGTTTTACACACACTTACCAAAACCCAAACACATGGCACACACACACACACACACACACACACACACACACACACACACACACACACACACACACACACACACACACACACACACACACACACACACACACACACTTGAGACCAGTGTTTTCCATAGACAAACAGCCTCTATCAAAGATTCCAGGCCCTGTTGCCACGAGAATAATTACATTTACCCCAAACACTAGATTCTCAGTTATGACTTATATCGTGCCCTCCACCCCATCCTCTGGGAGGGCGTTTGGAGCGTAACGTTTGCAACTCT
Source organism: Callopanchax toddi (assembly GCA_006937965.1). Lineage (NCBI taxonomy): Eukaryota > Metazoa > Chordata > Actinopteri > Cyprinodontiformes > Nothobranchiidae > Callopanchax > Callopanchax toddi. The sequence continues at coordinate 790,788 of SSNR01000167.1, read as the reverse complement.
GGAACTTTACTTTGAGCTAATTGATCAGGTCTGACAGGAAGACCCTGGTGTGTACAGGCTACAATTACAAAGCATGATTACAATAAAGAGAAGAAGCAAAAAGTAGAACTATCTGCCAACACTTAACAGCTTCCTGTAGTTTCGCACCAGTCGCATTTAAAAGAAATCCAAATCCGCATCACTCACATCTCAACTCAAAAAGAAGTTTCTGTTCTCTACTTTGACTCCTGCCGCTCTCCTCAGTGTTACACGTCATCACAGGATTTATCTGCCCCAAGCAATAAAAAAAGCAAAATCTGTCTGCAAAAAAAAGTCAAAGATACCCAATTTTTGAGATATGGAGCTGGAAATCAAATAATCTGAGGCCAGAGAAAGATAGCAGCACAACAGAAGAAAAGGTGGAGTGCTCCTGCAAAAAAAAAAAAAAAAAAAGTGTAGTGTGATGTCAAACAAGATCCTAGATTCAATGTGCACGCTTCTGGTTGACTGCATTGTCCTGAGATTGACATTCAGATGGAGGACAAAAACACACGTATTCATCAGAATACTTAGAAATCCTTAAAGCATTGCCAGCTCATACTGTATAGTGTTCTGAAATCCAGTATGCTCTAGAGCGTATTATAGAGCTTGTGAATATTTGAGTCAAACGGCCCTAATAGAACCGTTTTCATTGATTCACTGCTGCCTAAAGCAACATGTACCTCCACCGGCGCAGCACTTTGTGTTTCAGGTGTAACAACCAGATGCCCTGCTCAAATTTTCCATATGCAACACAAGCTGCTTCATTAGTGCAGCAAATTCTAAAGAAGAAATGCAATATTTATAGCTATTAAGGCTTTGAGTTGGAACTGGCGTTTAAAAGAGTTGCTCTCGGTGCACATGTGAATTTTTCTGCCTGCAAAGGGCTGCGTGTGAAAGGGAGAAAAAAAGGATTTGGTGTATGATTGATATAATTTGACAGACTGTAAACCGTAAGGTGTGATCTGTGCTGACAGCTCGGAGAGCAGCCGCCTGCAAACCAGCTAATAATAAAATTCTTCTATAAGTGCACTCTTCAGTAAGAAATATAGCAAGTGTGGACCTTGGCTGTTACAACAGGAGGAAAGAAACACATGAATGGATTAGGCATGAGCCTGTTTAAGGCAGGTGTTTTTTTTATCACTAATACAAAAATTAACACAGACATTAATGATGGTAAAGCTCAGAAATCATCAGACTGTTATTACTCAGTAACGCTGTAAGCTATGATACTGGCTTAACTTGAATTGAGGCATAAGATCAGAAAATTTAGATTTGGTGAGGACTCAAAAAAGTCAGATCTACAGCTTTTCTATTTTTACTTTTGCATCCAACCTGAGTGGCGTCTGATGTGTGAATGAGAACCAAGGGAGTTGATCTGAGAGTGGGATTTACTGTGAAGGCAAAGCAACTGAAAGATGCTTTCAACCTTCTACCAGAGTTGCCAGTTTTGCAGGTTTTCCTCAAAATGTAGTTATGTTTCAGAACAATGAGCAACTTTATTAGGATTAAAAAAAAATTGCAACAAATCTAGCTTCTTTCAAGTTTGATATTAGCACTTGAAAATGAATGCAGATCCTAGCATGCAGGAATCAGTAGCACTTTCTGATGTTCAGTGCTGGTCCCTGCATGCTGAATCCAGCATGTCAGTTCATTTCAACTGTTGGTGATGAATTGCAAACAATATTTGCAAGATAGGTTGCAAAATAAAATGGTTTGTGAGGGTTTTTTATTTTGTGGATGTCTAGTTGTCTCGAACCCATCTCCATTTAGTCGGTCAGAAAGTGTGAGAAATGTGAGACAACGTTGGGAGGATTGGGCAACCAAATTGCAAACAACATCAGACACATTTGGCATATTTTGTGACTAAATCGTGACGAGAAATTTTGTTTTTAAATACATCACGTACCCAACCGCATTAAAGTTGTCCTAAAAAGTGATGTTTGTGCCTCTTCAGTTAGATTCCAACAAAAAGGGTAGATAGTGGCTCAAAATCTGCATAAAGCACTTGAAACATTCTGCCACTGAGAGCTTTATCTCACCATCTGATGATGGAAACATAAAAAACGTGCGAATGAGAGCCATTTTGCAGATGTAAAGGGTTGGCACAAAGCAGAATGCTAATGTGAAACCATCATCATTCTATTTTATCCTGTCCTGGGGGGAATGCTAGCAGCAGGGTACATCCTGTCAGGTCGCCAAGCCTTCACAGGGCCAACAGAGACACACAAAACAAAATCCCCAATAATGTCCAGCATTTTTATAATTCCTTATAGGATAGAAATCGTGTTTTGGGGGGCAGGTTTTGAACTGCATACCACTTTTGCTGTTGCTAAACACACAATTTCTTGACACATTTCCAAAGATTCCCATCAGCTTTTCACAAATGCTAATCCTAATGGGTTCAAATGACGGTAACTAGACTTAATTGGTTCCTTGGAGACGTTTTCCTTCTCATCCGAGGTGCTTTGTCAATTTTGTCAAATAAGAAAATCTTTAAACAGGTCCAGCTGCCTTCATTTGAATCCACTATGATGACTGAGAACCTTCACTAGCACAGATGCTAATGTGCTAAAAGAGCCAGCAGAAACTACAAGCAAAGCTCAGAATAAAGAACAACAGCTATCAGGAGACAACACAAGCCAGCTAGAGCTAATTGAGATCTACGTGAGTTAAAGAGGAGCAACAGGACAGATAACAAGAGTTTGCACTTGTAGCTTAATGCTATCAGGTGCTGAAAAAAGCTAATAGAAACAAATTCACAGCAACAATTTTCCACATTCAGAATATTGTGAATAAATCAACAGATCTAAATCACCCAAGTGTTTTTTTGCATCATTTCCCACATCCTCTTGCTTTTTAATAATCCTGCGTTTTGCTTCCATTCGCTCCGTTGTTTTGAATGCAGCAGAAACCAGCAGAATCACCAAGCAGCACACAAAGTGGAGCCTGTGAGACAAACACCGTCTCTGGCACAGCAGGAAATGCTGTACCTATTTTTAACTGCAAACATGCAGTTTTTCAGCTGGGACACATGGGAGGGCTCCAATTAGCTCACAGGAAACCCACAGAGGCAAACACTGAGATAACTAATAATACGTCTTCCCCCTCCTGCTGACATACTGCACCAGAAAAAAATAATAAAACAACTTAACATGTCTAGAAAGATCGCAGTGTGTCAGGAAGATTATTATTTGTGCTTTAAGATTTTCAAGTAATGACAGTGATTATGTGATTTATCTGTGTGCAGAGCAGCTGGGAGTTGAGTCGCAAGTTCTGTCATTTATTGCGATATTCAACATTTTCATTTTCCTCACTGTTGCTCATTCATTAAATGAGACATCTTTCACATTAGTTCATCCATTGACCTTTTCCTACACTCACTCCCATTTATTCATTCACTGACTTTTGTTTCATTCATAAACTTGTCTTCTGACTGACCCATTTATGCCTTCATTCTTACACACTGCTTCATTTTTTTGCTCATTATTTCTCCTTTTTTCACTCATTCACTGGTTCTCTAGAGCGTCGTCATTCATTCACTCATCTATTTTCTATTATTACATCAGATACTTAATCATTGTTTAGTTAAGCATTAAATTGTGTTACGCTCATACAAAACAACTTATTCAATAATTTTATGTCAGTTCCCAAAGTTAAGGTTCACAAAACACCAAAAATAATGGTCTAGAAATAATCTCCAGAAATCAAGTTTAGTTTTAAAAACAGATCACGAACAACATTTTTTCTTACTTGCTACAAAAGATTATAAAAGTTGTTATAAAATTAGTCAACTAGGCATTGAGGCTGTTTGTGGTGTTTTTGTGGATCAGAAACTGAAAACCTTAGGAACCAACAAAACCACACATTTTATTCACCAGTTGCCAGATTTTTCAGCCATTGATTTTTCCGTCAAAGGATTTGGTATCCATAAATCTCTCAATAGGTTGCAGCTGTTGTTAAGAAAAGGCAACAAACACACAAACTTTCAGTCTGAGTCTCACTGAATTGGTGCACACAGCAGTTTCACGATCAAAACTGCAATAAAACAATTCTGCCATTCGCACTCATTTTAATGGAGCAATTTAATCACAAAGTGTCTTAATTGTTTAGCAATTTATTCAAATGTTTCACAGTTTTGTCACACTGAACATCAGATCATCTTCTTTAATCCATTTAATCACATGTATCCCCTACTCCTAGAAAAGTCGTCTCAAATCTTGGGCAGGTTTTAATTTGAAAGAAAATTTGTCTCACACATTTTTTGTTGTGATGTTGTGTAAAACTACTATAACACAGGTGGGTTTTATTTCAAAATCATCACCTTTTTTTGTTGTCGTGTCATTTCTATCTAAGCTGGTAATATAAGATTAGCAAACAATAGTTTCGTGTTAAGAGAAGTGCTTATGGTTTGTTTTACTGACTTGTACTGTTTTTCTAATGTTCATAGCCTTCAATGTCTATCCTTAAACAAACTAAAATTTCACATAGAAATAAACCAAGTCTTAAAGTGATAATATGCAACTTTTTCATATTTTTAAATCTTTTCCTTGAGCCAGTCTGTGCTAATATGGCCCTTTACAGAGTTAATGAAAAGTCACTTAGCCCCATCTGGTGATTACAGCCGGAAAACCACGATTGCAAGATCTCCGTCGCCGTCCCGGTACCCAGGAAGTCACGTGTCTCACGAGGGTTAGGCTAACCCAAAGTGGCTAGCTGTTATGCTAGCGCTGGAGTGTTTTTAGCTCATGATTCCTGATTTTTTTCAATCTCTCCCTGCTTGAACACAGCTGATTTCTTTGAAAGAGTAAATACCCGCTCCTGTAGAAAGCTATGAAGGCTGAGGAGACATTTCAACAGGTAGATATTGGCGTTTAGAAGCTGAAACGATCTGGTAACTTGTTTAATGCAGTAATTTAAAACGGACACCAGAGGGCGCCCAAAACAAGCAAAACTGCATATTATCACTTTAAAGATCCAAAAGATTTTTTTTCAATTTTGAAGAAACTTTCCAAACACAAATCCCATTCCCTGCCCGACTTTCTCACACATCTGAGGATACTGATTAATGACGTGTGTAACACAAAATTTCTTAATTAGTTTTGAAATCAATCAGACTTTTATAAGTCCACCTGTATGTTTGCTGCTGTATTAAATGCAGTTAGTTTACTCAAAATGGTTTGAGCTAAATTATAGATGTTGACAGGCCCAGATTGTTTTTGAACGGATCAAAATTCCAAACTCCTTAAAAGAGCTGCAGAAGTAAACTAATGCTATGACTTAAATACTTGTCGGACCGATATGAAAGCAGGACATCACAGACTGAGCTGACTGTGCATTTGAAGGCTAATAAATTCTTGATGTCATCTTCAGAAGCTGAGCTATAAAAGCAACCCTTCAAGTCTCACTTTGCTCTTTGTGACCATCTGCTTTCTGTTTTCTCACATTTACAGCAACGTCTGTATTCAGTAACTCTTAGTCTGATCATTTTCTTTATTTTAATGGAGAGCCGTGGCTGCAGAAAAATTGCAAACACATTGACCATTTGCTAACAGTAAAAATTAAATGGAATTTTCCATTACTGCCATGGCAACCATTAAAATCTGCCAACTACAGAATTTAATATCTTAGCACAGAGGCAGAAAAGCCCTGCCTGCATAAAACCAAGAGTTGGCTGCAGGCAGAGAGGATTTACTTTTAGTGGCGAGAGAAATAAAACAAAACTCCTAAAAGAGGACATTGTGGTTTCCCCACATAACTCAGAAGACGTCAGTTACAGCGGTCCAAAATAGCAGAGCAGACCGCGTCCAAGAAAAATCCCTGAACATAAAGACGGTTTTCAGCCTGGAAGGTATGAGCCAAGCCAAAACTGGCAATAGTCGGCCCCTGGGAGAATTATTTCCACATTATGTTATTATTAACATGCTAAAGCATTTGCTGGGGAACAAAAATCAAACCCCGTCACTTAAATAAAAGGACTCTGTGCTTTAATTTACAATTTAAAAGAACAGAAAATACATTTTTTTTAAACTGCAGAAAAGGGATAAGAAATGATCGAGCCAAATGGCTTGAATGAATTAAAACTGACTTATTCCAGCAAATGGAATCAAAAGGAAAAGAGTGTTAAGTGTATGTGTGATCAAAGGGGAGAACGGGGTGAGGGAGGGAGGCTCAGATACAGTCAAGCAGTTTGGTTAATCACACAAGTCCTGGGTTTACATTCGACACGTGTCCTCAGAGGATGGAAGGAGCAGTTTTTTTGAGCAAACAAGGCCGCGAAGGAAAAAATTACAACCTGCTCAGAAACCAGTACTGTACTCCTCTGTCCAGATGAACTGCTTAGCTTAGCTTCCATTCAAACTGCTGTTTTGCTATAAATCATGAACCGTACAACCAACCATTACGTTCAGCATATATGATATTAAATGCACTAATGTGGGGGTGTGTTCTAGTATAGTTAAGTTTTTTTTAAATGAATTTCTATATAAAAACACTTCCTGAAATTGTATTTTCTTGACAGAAATTTCAATATTGTCAAATAAACTTCAAAGCAGCACATAAAACATAAACTAAATGGTAACGTATTTTTAACTTTGAGAAATGCATCATTTTGTTTTCTTGCAGAGAATTTTAAAAAAGGAAATAAAGCCCCTCTCATGGCTAAGGTGCCACCAATAAAGTCTGGGTAGTTGCGTAACGTCTGCCAGCAGGGTGAAACAGCTCTGTCTGGAGGTAACAGGTAAATTACTCACAACTCGTATGTTTGTGTCCCACACCAACGCCGAAGCCTCGAAACAATTTGTCATTTTCCTGCAGGTCATGGATGTGTCAGACTATTTAAATCTCAAATACATTCATCATATACGACATGGAAACTGTGGAGGGACCACATTCTGAACTGATTCTGTGCTAAAATGCAGATTTGTAACATCGAAAATGATCAGAATTTATCTGTTTTATGTCGTGTGTGTGTGTGTGTGTGTGGGTTAGTGTGTGTATCTCATGCCAAAGTCATGTCTCCCTATCTCATTTATTTATTTTTAGAACTAATTCTGCTGAATTTGGTGCAGAACTGAATGCATATTTTGTGCATTGCACGGTTTTTTAAACATTCAGCCTGGAAGTTTGACCACTAAGCTCCACATTAAACTGATGTTCACTCCAAACATGATCTCATTTGGGATGGCAGTGATTAGAAAATTAGCTTTTTGTATCTAATTAAGTAATAATTATGAAATTACTAGTAAGCCTAATTAGTAAAATACTGAGAGTGAAACAAAACATCTCAATAATATATAATGAAGACAGTATAGAAGGGATTTGTTGATATTTCTGTTGCGACCATTCATTCCTCGTCCTCCTCCTGCTTTCAATTAATTTTGCGATGAAATGTTTGCAGCTCTCATTTATATAAGCCCACTTTAACAAGCTAATAATTATTCAGGTGTTCAGCAAATAACGAGATCCCAGCTGTCTAATGCAACATGATGAAATCCGTGTGAAAGAGCGTACGCTGAAACTCGCCCCCCATTCATGTTAGAGGGATTCAAGGCAGGGTTAGTTCTAACACACAGCTAAAGATGAATCCGTTCGTTTATTATCTTCTAAAAAGTGACGGTCCTGCTGTGCTGATCACCAGACCACTCTGCTCTCTCGTCTATAGAGAAAGACGAACCACAGAAGGAAAAGCGTGACACGTCAGTGCTTCACTAAATTCTCACAATGAAGCTAAAAAAATGTTGACCTTGATTCTTTTATTTGATGTGCATTATTAATTTCATCTATCTATTTGGTGGTTAGGACACTATAACTTAAAATCAAATGTTATTTTTGTGCAATTAAGTATTTTATAAATGTTATTAATGACATTAAATCAATGTTAAAAATGGAAAGCTAGTCTGCATATGCCTTAGTTAACACTACAGTGCAGTGAATCCAGTATGTGATAATAAATAATTATTTTCATACTGTTTGATGGGATCCTGAATGGCCTCAGTATGAAGAAATAGAGTTTACGCCCTACAGGATTGATGAGCTAAAGGCTAGTCTGAGATCAGCCAAGAAACAGCCATTAAAACAGATTCAATATAAAAAATGTCAACGTTGTTTAATAGATCTTTAGACATCAGTGTATTTTACATGGTTGATGCAGGGGATATTTACTCTTGTAAATAAACATATGAAACAGCATAAAGGTTTATAAAATGTGTATTGCATGAACTGCTCTGAAATCTCGGAGAGTTTAGCTGTTTTAAGACAGCAGCAACACACTTTAATCAGCTGGTTTGGGTTAGCTGTTTTTCTCATTAGTCCTACATAGAAAAGCTATTTCTCCAAACTGAAGCTGTTCATAAAGGTTTCTACAAGAAATAAGAGACTAAATATGTATAATGTTTACTCATAAACACTTCAAAATGGCAAAAAATTCCCTTTAAGTAGCTTCAGCCTCTACAGCCACTTCACTCTGCACTCCTCATGAACGCCACATATCTTCTTCTATCTAATAATGCAACACAAACTATCTGACCTGTAAATACAATCTGCACATTTGCATTTATTCATTGACTGGTTATTAATCAAAATTTAAAAATTTCAGGGAGAAAAAAGTATTTAAAAAGCCCAAAATATTACTTATTCTAGTTCTTACTAAAAGCATCCTAAGTCTATTTAGCGTCGCTTGATATAATTTATTTCCATCCGAAAGGAGCCGTTTGCAGACGGCCACATCGTCTCTACTTTACTTTATCTCATTAATTGACATAACTGAGAGCAAAGATGAATTTGCATCCTGCCTTGAGTGTAAACCAGACACATGAATGTTATTGTTTGTGGCAATCTGAACTCATCGGTCTCACCTCCGACCTCCTTCTCTCGCTGGAACTCTCATCTCAATGCCCTTACATGTGCATGGGTTGGCACTGTGGCATCGTGGTGCACAGTAAGCTGCACATTACAAATCAAACCATTTGCGTGGATCGGGATGAAGTGTGTGTGTGTGTGTGTGTGTGTGTGTGTGTGTGTGTGTGTGTGTGTGTGTGTGTGTGTGTGTGTGTGTGTGTGTGTGTGTGTGTGTAGGTGGGGGGGATCTTGGTCTTCATGGACCATGAAAGTGACTCATCTTCATGTAAGCGAGTCAAGCCCTGGTCTGCTGATTGGCTGCGTGCTGCAATTTGCATGCACGCACACACACACACACTCACAAAAAACACAGTAAGATATACCCCAGGCCCTTTAGAGCGAGCATTAGTCACTCCACATAAAAGCATCTAGTCACTCCAAAGCAGAAAAGCAGAGAGAACAAGTGGGAGACGAGGTCTGCAGAGGTTTTTTGGCCAAGGCGGCCATTTTCCTACGTGCGTGAACGACGCTCAGTCAGGACAAAACCCCAGAGCTTCAACGCTGGAGATCCAGCCTCAAATTCATCAAACACAACAGAAAAACACCCTCTGATTCGTTCTCTCAGCTCAGATTTATGTTTACCACAGGGTAAAACTTCTGACTGTAATTGATGTTGACTGCGCACGTGACTCTTATATAACCAGATATTACTTATAAGTCTTTAACATTAACGGCCTTCAGGCCGTCCAGACCGGGTGAGAAAAAGCTGTGAGGAAAAGAGGAGTGTATTCAGCTGTACTCTGATCGAGCAGTCAGACCTGGGCTATTTTTGTTTTAAAAAATACAACAAATTGACTTCTGCACCACATTAGATCTGTTTTGTTAGACAATGATTAAAGACTGCTTACTGAGCGTGCTCAGATGTAATACCTAAAACATTCTTCCAGGCTTTTAGTATCCGACAGACCAAGATGAGAAAAAAAAAATGCAAGAAACCTTAAGTTTGGCTGAAACACAAGACAGATTGTTATTATTCTAGACCGTGCTGCATTTTATTGTGAGTCATAATGAATCAGCGGACAGATTAGTGCTCTAAGATTTCCATCTACTCAAGGGTTTTAGTTGTAAACAGAGGTAAAGGATTTCCAGTTAATGCATGACTTTAAATCCTACTCTTCACTAAGAGAAGAAAAAAACTCTTGCTTTTTTTTTTTTTTACTCTTGGGAAAGTAAAAGTTGCAAAGAAAAGTGGTAACTCAGAGAAATGCAATCCTGTTTTTCACAGCAGTCAAAGGTTTAAAACCCAACAAGCACAGGAAGGTGGTGCATTAGTTAAAGGTCGGTGCTGAGTGAGAGACATGGTCAGACACACACAGAGAGATGAGAGGAGGTTTTTATACGTTTATGTCTGTCACTTGTGCTTTTTATGTTATTATAAGATAAGGGAGGAATTGTAACTTAACACAAACATCCTGCATTTTTGGACCACCTGACACTTGTGTAGAAGTAAGACTCAATATCAGTCAACAGATCATAACTGAATGTGTTATTTACAAAAAAAATGTTAGATTTATTTTTTTTTGCAAACTGTTTTCTCTACTAGATTGTCTTTTGCTATGAGCTTCAGACTGCAGCTGTGACATCTTTCATTTTTGAATGAAACAGAAGGGACTGAAATTTAAATTTGACCTTGTAAAAATAAAGGAGGATGCATACGTGTCATGTTATATTCAGACTAATCTAATAAAGTATTAATAAAAAGTGACAGCACATTAATGCCACACAGCGCCTGACCTCACCATCACTAGACCATCATAATACATCATAAGCTTATAGCTCCTTGGTGTTCAACAAAAAGGAGAATTTGTTGTTTTTAAGCAAATCTTATATCTTTGATTACGTGAATTTTAAACATTTAAAACAGTTCTTTCAAACACACTGACATCAAAAGACAATACTTTTTTTTTTAGAGAGATGATTTTGCTGGAAAATTGTGGTTTTGAAACGACCCCACAGGACTTCTTGTGTAAACAATAACAAAGCAGGAACAGGACAAGGCTCAACATGAGAATAGAAAATGCATATTTTCATGCATAAACACGCTATTTGTGTGCCAGAAGTCATGATGATGAACACCGCAGGCCTTATATGGTCAACAGTTATGTTGCCCACAGTATATTCTCTGTCTGTTGCTCCCTGATGTTTACACTGTTGATTATAATCGCTGATATGCGAGTCATATTTTATGAAGATGAATTAACAGTTTGACAAAGTTCATTTTAAAAAGCGCTGACCTCTCATGAAAAAGCTATTTGGTTTTCTCTGCATCAGCTGCAGTGTCCAGTTTCATTTTAGAGCTTTATCAATCTCTATAACCGTTTTATTATCACCCGCCGCAACACGGCCTAAAGTGGAGGATCTGATTGTTGCCTGTCTGTGTTAGCAAAACGTCTCATGAACCACTGGATGATTTTAATGAAACTATCACTGGAGGTGCGTCTACCACTGATTAGCTTTTACAGTTGATCCAATTCAAAATGGAATGGTTACCTGATGGATACTTCAAAAGGAAAAACTGACCCTTTCACTGAAAAACATAGACATTTCAACCATTTAATGAGGTTCTTTAATCATTTAAATTGATTTTACTCATTTATTTATTTAATTTGTTTATGTTTGTACTTTTTGACCTGCTCCAAACCCTTGTTACTTTTTTCTTACTGTAAAAAACAAAAACAATTTTTTAAAAATGTTGTCATTTTTATTAGGCTGCAAACCAAAATTCAAGTGATCTAATAAAATGGCTAACGTGGACACATTTTCACATAGTAAAGTAGCTTAGAATCATTCACAACACATACTCTGAGTGCCAAAAGATCAAATGGGATTTTAAGATCTAAGTTTAACGTTGCAAACAAGTGTTGACCAAACAGGCTAACTCAGACATTTCTCAACATAAAACGATCAAACCTCTGGCATTAAAGGCAGCAGGTAACGTGCATTCTTACATGAGATTCTAAGAGACTTTAAAGGCACACTACGTTACTTTTTCATATTTTTAAAATCTTTTTCTTGAGCCACTGTGTGCTAATATGACCCTTTACATCGTTAATAAAAAGTCACTCAGCCCCATCTGATGCTTGTGTCCATGCCACGTTTGTAACTTCTGAGTCTGGTGCCCCTGAAGTCTCACAAAGTCACGTACCTCGCGACGGTTATGCTAACCCAATGTGGCTAGCTGTTATGCTAGTGCTGGAGTGTTTTTTTTGCACATAATTCTTGCATTTTTCTTAATCTCTCCCTGCTTGAACACAGCCGATTTCTTTGAATGAGTGATGAACCGCTCCAGTAGAAAGCAGTGAAGGCTGAGGAGACATTTCACCAGGTAGATTTAAGGCCTATTCATACTCCACGAGAAGAAAGAATTTTGTTCTCGCTGGGGGGCTGCGAGAACAAAATGACGTCATTTTGTTCTCGCAGACCCAGTTCGGCAGCGCTAACGGCTTGTTCTTGTGCACATCAGCCGGGCCGAACTTTGTTCGGCAGGATGTCCGAGAACAACTGCTGTGATTGGTCAGAAAGGGAGGATGAGTGTGGTTACTGCGGGTAGCGGTTGACGTTTTTCTCCGGCGCTTGCTGTGCTGCTTTGTGCGGACGGACCGAGGAGTCCGAGTCACGGTCTGGATCGACCCGAGCTAGGAGGACCAGCGCGAACCGCGAGGGTTTGCGCCGGAGACCCGTATACCTCCGCTCCTCACGTAGCGAGGACGGATCGTTTTAAACTGCACACACACCCCCTCCCCTCCACACACACACACACACCTGATACGCACACCCATTTGATACGTCACTGAAGCAGTTCGACAGCTGAGTTCTCGGGGAGTATGAATGCTCCCTGCCGAAACAAACTTTTTTCTTGTTCTCGGCGCTCCCCGGCGAGAACAAATTTCTTTCTTCTCGTGGAGTATGAATAGGCCTTTAGGTGGTTCTGAGCAAAGACAACGATAACATTTATACAACAGTGATTTGAAATGGATAGGGGGTGCTGAAAACAGGCCAAAACTGCACAGTATGCCTTTAATTATCTAAAACTTTCTTCATTTTATCAAAGCAAACATACACATTCTATATCTAAGCATCGCTTTTAATCCAGATGTTAAGAGCATGTTTCCTGTACAATGTAGAAGAGATTACTCCTGATGTGTGTGCATCAAGTTCAGCCTTCAGTGTAGATTCATGCTGACGATGTGTGTGTGTGTGTGTCTTAAGTCTCACAGCTGATTATCAGCATCTGCAGCCCTTCAAAAGTTTGCAGGACCAGCGTGAAGCTCGTCCTCTGCTCACCAGCTCATCCTCACAGGGAGCACGAGAGAAAAAGTTTTTATGGTCGAGCAGCTGCTCCATTTAATCAAATCTCAAGCCTGTTCATAGAAAGCTGCAGCGCTGTGGGGTTTTAGGTTGCACTCTGGAAAATGAGTGGGAAAAAAATCTCGACTTGATATGACAAATCTTTGAAATGCTTACCTTTCCCAACAAATCTGTAATCCTCTGTTGCCCCAGATTGTCTGACAGCACACTTAATCAACGTTCTGACCACTCATACCTCTCAGTGGATACTGAAGGTAAACTGACTGAGCAGCATCAACATTTAGCAATAGCTTCCTGTTGTTTTGACTTAAATAATCATTTTGTATTATTCCAAAGCGTACAGAACAAACTGTATTTTCTGCTTAAAAGATTTAACAATTAACAGTTTTATTTTCTTTCTAATTAAACTGTAGAATGACATAAGAATACAAAAGCTGCTAATTTTGTGTGTGTGTGTGTGTGACTGGAGAAACACAATACGGCGGCATCTGTGTACTTAGCAATACAATCTACATGTCTGGAATGAAGTAACACAATAAACGCCTGATATACTCTCAGATTAATGCAGCCAATTGGAAAGCAGAGATACAGTGGAGGGTGCAAAGACTCAGGTTGCTTTCTGTCAATAGAGGGACATTATGTAGCTGCTACATGGAAACCGCAAGACGGTTTAAACTTACACCCAGGCTTTAAGCCCAGACAGTAAAGGGGGGGGGGGGGTATTAGCTGATTGTTATACAGCTGAGATCATGTAGAAACCTGGAGGTATCAAACTGGCTGCTCAGATGGTCTGGTGTGTTTGTTGTGATATCTGTTGACTTAAAGGGACATGAGGGAGCTTTTGAAGAAAAGTAATAATTGCATGTTCAGTTTATTTAGGTTAATAAGTGATGAAGCATTTTAAATCAAAAAGAATGAGGTCACCCATGTATCATTCCATTATCTTGAACAGGCTGTGAGCTGTAAAATGTTCTGCAATTCGGGGTCCGAATTTCCCGCGCTGTCCTACGGATGTGACGTCAACTGACGCTTCTGCGCGTTCTCGGGCTAAAAAAGTAATAATAAATGTATATCCAGTAGGTGGCAGTATTGCACCTTTGTGTAGTGTTGCTAGTCAATGGCGGACTTCCTTATCTAAACCAGTGGTTTTTCTCATAAAACTGGTGTTATTTGGCAGTGTTTATAGAGCTGAAAACCTCTCTGATGGATTATAAGGGTTTCACAGAGCTAAAGGTGCTGTTATAGGCGACCACACAGCAATCTGTCCATGTTTATGGTCTCGGCACTGTAGGCCGCAAATCCAGGACTGTTTCCTAGACCTCAGTCCGCTTACAGTGCATCTAAGGCGGCTCTGCTGCGCACGGACCTCCGGGTGCTACGGAGCTCCACTCCGTGATGTGAATTTGAGAAAACTAAGGTGATATATGTGGCGGGGCATGATTCTATCACGCTAGATTTCTCAAATTCTCCTCCGGGTGTCCGAGAACACCGGCTGATTAAAGCTTTTAGCAATACAGGCAGCAGTGGAAGCTGGAACATAGCGGCTAGCGAGATTAGCTCTGTTAGATCGGCTCCCTCAGTCTGATCGTGTGTGTGTGCGTCGCGGGGCATTGTTTTACTATATTTCCTTTTGTATTAATAAAATGTATTTTTATTTATGGAATCATTCCTCCGGCTGCCTTTGGTTGAACCCTTATGAACTAGTGAGAAATTTGTGCTCGCTCCCGCTAAAAGCTGCAGTTATTCGCAGCGCCAGGCGCGGCGCTCATGAGGTTTGTTTTTCAAAGCTCCCTCACGTCCCTTTAAAGCAGAAAACTGAGGTCCAGTCAGGGGAACTGTCATTACAGAATTAAACGCCTTCTTTATCAGTTGTTTAGCTATTAGAGCAAACTGTCTGAGAAGTTTTCAGCTTTCTTAATAAAGAGTTACTGGATCTAACTGTGTGGTTTAATACAAAATTCTATGCTAAGCCACTGTGGGTTGAATCTTTCATTGCCCTGAGGACAAACTTTAAACAGCAGGTGTACAAAACAGGTATTTTCCTTTGAAATTATTTTATTCTTTATATTTTTTTAAGTAAATGTATCTGTATAAATACAAATGAACAAACTCTTGCTATACAGCTCCGGTTTTTGATGTCATGGATGATTTTTGGTTTAGACGTCACACCTTCTAACCTGGTTAAAAGATGACATCTCTCTTTTTTTTATCCTTTTTTTTTGTTTGCCTCTGTCTGTCAGCTGTCACCAACCTGAATCAGTAACTCAGCAGGAATCTGGCTACACTTCCATCTTCACCCTAAATTCTTTTAACTTCTTGTCCTTCAGACAGCATGCGCTTCTTAAATATGGCTGATATAAATCCTCCCACGCTAAAAACAGCTGGCCTCATCTGTATGTTGGCGGTTCATCCAGCTGGCGGGTCTTAATGTTTTGGCTAGACAGACGGACGGAGACATTCCAAACACATGAAACTCCTCAATTTTATGTTGGCTTTCCAGTTACTTTGATTAATTCCAAGAAAAAGATTTTATCAGTCTGGCACGATAGCTCAATTGTGACAAGATTAGTGATGATTGTTACTTAAAACAATACATTCAAGATTCTATTCTTGAAAAAAAAAAAGATGTTTTTTGAGGCTACACAGTTTTTCCACAACTAATTATTTTTCCACAAAAATCACTAAATTTACGGAAAAGCACCATCTGGGCCGGTGTGTAAACTGCTACAATAACATTCTTGGTCAGTTTAGTAACAGCTGTAATTTGCAGACAAAAATGTAAATAAAACGTTCTGCAGCTTTTTAGCTTTCATCTATTCTGACCCCTCTTTAGGTTCATGTGTGCTTTCACCCATTAGGGATGGAAGGAGATTAAATTAATTGAAAAGAGAGCTTCGTTTAGTTTAACCACCTGCGTTTATTGATCATTTCAAAGGCACAAGTTTATACTTTAATTTGTGCTTAAATGGATGTTACTCTGAATTAATGTTTGTGGAAAAAATATGCAATAAAAAGTGTTTTTTTTTTAGGTTTGTAAAAACACAAATGAGTTGGCACAAATGCAGCTTTCATTCCCTGCAAAAACTTACTCTTTGATTCAAAAAGAAACGTGAATGCTTTGTCGTCTTCCTAGCTGCGTGATTTGATGATTCTTAAAATATTATAAAATATGAACATATGAAGCTCTCAGTGCAAAGATAAAGCTCTTTAAAAGTGAGCTTTTTGAGGACGTTTGGGCAGATTTGAGTCTGTAGATCAGGAGTGACCCTTGGAGTATCTCCTGCCAACTCTGGAAATCCTCTAATGGTGACAAAACACCTTCAAATGAAGAAATGAGCACCAGCTTTTTCCTAATGACCACTGAGAAAGTGCATAAATGTCAGCGTAAAGGTACCTTTATGATTATTTTTATTTGCCAGGTTCATCAGGTCGGAGCCATGCTGCCAGAACCTGAAGCATAGACTTCAAAGAGAGACAGAGAGAATTACTCTAAAT
Source organism: Callopanchax toddi (assembly GCA_006937965.1). Lineage (NCBI taxonomy): Eukaryota > Metazoa > Chordata > Actinopteri > Cyprinodontiformes > Nothobranchiidae > Callopanchax > Callopanchax toddi. The sequence continues at coordinate 774,069 of SSNR01000167.1, read as the reverse complement.
ATCACATCTTTTAACTGACTTCAAATCTTCTTTACTGTCCTTTCACAGACTGTATGTCTGAAATCCCTGGAGGAAATCTCTGTGAGAAACAACTTTTTTGAATAAACATGCTAATTATGCTACGGAAATTGAGGGGAAAAAACAGAAAATGTCTTCAAACAATCCAGAAATCTACTAAACACTCTGTCATATCCTCCTGGGACCCTGTGTCCCCCAAAGACAACATTGTTTTATCTGCATCGTAATTTATTCTGACTGTATTATTTAAGAAAACTGGATATTTAAAAGTTATTTAAGAGAAATGATTAGGTCTTACTAATCCGAAATAGTTAAGAGAAATAAAAATTTCACACAGATCTCAGCAAACTTGATATTGTAACATATTATGATCACATTATATTTGATTGAGGAGCTTTTGGTTTAGAGTCCAAATGAATATAACAAAATGTTTCACCCTCTTTTAGACTCTACTCACACTTCAGCTCATTCTCACAAATGGGTTCGACTCACCATTTATACCGACCATGAAATTAACCACAGTCAGACAAAGTCACACGCAAACACAGCTGGAAACTTGACACAAGATGAAGAAACTTCTCTAGAAACTCGTTTTTCTTTAACTGATCATCCACACCAAACTATAATCTTGAGTATTATTTGATTCTAAGTGTATTCTAGTAAAAATCAGAGTACTGCGGATGTGTTGTTGTGGTTTAAGCAACCTTACATGTAAAAGGAGGGATTATCAGATATTTACAGAGATAAACCCACCGCCAGCACCACAAGGTCAAAGGAGGTCATTCTAATGATGTCACTAACTTTGGCACAGCTATCCATTTCTAGTATGATTTCATGATCGTTTCCTAATCCTGTTAGGCTGATTAAACTCTACGAGCTGTGTTTTAGAGCCAAAAGTCACTTATTTGTTTCAGAACTGAAGAAAAACAAGAAGACATTGTGTTTTGGATATAAATATAACACTCCTGCAACACCAATCCAGATATTTAACATCACATTAAATATTGAACAGTAAAATCACAATGGAATGCTAATTTCACCTTCACCTACCACAGCTGTACGCCGTCTGTCCCGTCTCTCACATCTACTGACTTCTGCTCTCTAATAAAGGGTCAAGCACCCCCACCCCAAAAAAAAATCTTTAAAATTAATTTGACGTGTAATGTCTTTGACCCACTTTAGCAAATGCATGTGCAACTGCTGTACACAAAGGCCAATACTCTCCCTAAAGTAAATGCATCACAGCCAGCTGTGCATTCATATGGAAAAATAAAAAGTAACGAGCTCTTGGACTAATGACTCACGTTGCAGTCAGCCAAAGAAAGGCCACATTGTGAGTTTGTGTCCCCAATAAAGGTGGTTTTGCAGAGATGTTGACAGCTGTGAGCTTATTTGTGGCAATATACATGAAAAGACCGTGCAGCACAAAGCATCGCAAAAGGTTCTTCCACTGCTCCACAGGCCGTAGTGGACAGAACGGTATCCATTCAACAGTAACACATGGCCTCTGTCCAGAGAAATGAAGTTTACAGTGACCCCTTACAGATTTATTTTGTTTTTGCCGACTTGTCACACTTAAATGTTTCAAATGATGATTTTATTTATTAAAGGAAAAAAGCAATTCAGACTAACCTGGGCCTTTGGGAAAAAGTAATTGCCCCTTTGCAAAATCGTGAATTGATTTGGAAAGCTGAGGCTTGATCACCGTCAGGCCTGTAGAATTAATAAATGACTTCTGTCTGACAACAAGAAGGCTGAAAGATCTCAAACAGCAACACATCCTGTCCTGTTCTGAAAAAATTCAAAAACAAAAGGACCCAGAACAACATCTAAAACACTGCATGCCTCATGGTTAAAGGTGGGGTCAGCTGTCATGATTAAACAGTAAGCAAAAGAAAAGAATTGCATCCGTGAGAGAAATCCAAGATTAAAACCTCTCCTGGCCATAAAGAACACGAAGGCCCTTCTCACATTTGACAAAAACATCTCTGTGCTTCCCAAGACTTTTGAGAAAAAAATTCTGTCAACTGACAGAAAAAAGGAGAACTTTCTGGAAAGTGTGTGTCCCATCCCATCTGGAGTAAAACTCATTCTGTATTTCAGAAAAACACCTTATCAGCAGTCAAACATGGTGGTGGTGTGGAGAATATGGTGAGAGCGTGGTGGAGAATATCCAGCCTTTGACCTTAAACATGCTGGAAAACCCTCCAGTGTGGATAAGAATGAAACAATTCTGTAAAGAAGACAACGTTCCTCCACAGTGTCGTGAAGACTCATCATAGTTATCACAGACATTTAGGTGTGACTAGTCAGCAGAAACAGGAGAACTCTTTAAGGGGACAAATACTTTATCACAGCGCTGTATGTTCAGAAGGACTGACAGCTAGTCCAAACACAATGATTGCTGCCATCATGAAAATGCAGAAATGTTAAAGTGCCCATGTCATGGCTTTCCATGTTTTCTGACTTATCTATCATGTTGCAACGTTGAGTTCTCACCTTAAACCTGCCAGAAAGAGCAAAAAACGGCGTCCATCGGTCTCCTAGTACAGCCAGTGAGAAGCTCTTCCAGATTTCAGACCCAGGTTTCAAACAGTTTTCTTCACTCCAGCCCGCTATGAGGTCATAGTGATCCGGACTTGCTTATATGGTCAATTCTCCGCCCACATGCACGTTCACGACAACTGGAGCGAGGCAGTGCCGCCGCCATTGCCCATAGACCGTGTAGTGTTCAGTTTCAGTTTCGTTTCTCTTTCACGCGACAACACTGCCCCCTGCTGCAGCAGAAGTGTCAGGCTGCCAAATAAGGAGAAACCCAGCAGAACCGGAAGGCGACGCTTTCTTCTGATCTCTGAGTTGCTCGTTAGGAAATAATTACAGCGTATTTTGAGTTATAATGGTGCAACGCTAATCTAGAGGCATCAAAGATTACACCTGTTTAATATAAAGTGATTTAAATATGGAGTCATGGGCCCTTTAAATATTTTAAAGATTTGGGTCGTTTTAAGACAGCGGTGACCCACTTAGGAGTTGGGTCTTTTCAGACAAGCTATTTTAAAGCTCATCGAAATAGTTCAAATGGACCCACACTAAGCAGATTGCTGCCTTCTTAAAACAGCTCCAATCTTCTAAAGGTCACAGCAGTTTGTGTGATGTTTTTTTATAAACCTTTACAATGCTCTCAATTTCACATTACTTGGGTATTTCAGAAGAAACATTAAAATGCATAAAGTGTGTGACGCCTGGATGAACAGGAAGTGATATTTATGCTTATAAATAACAATTTAATATGAAACTGATGAATGAGGTTGCATGAATTGCTGACATTTTGGAGACTGAAGTCATTTAGGATGAATGGATTATTCATTAGCTCATCAGTCCTGTTGGGTAAAAGCTATTTCTCTAAACAGAGGCCATTCACAACGCTATCTGGGCACGGTAATAATTATTGATAACTTGAACACAAAAAATCTTTAAAATGGCCAGAAAATCTTTTTAATATGACACATTCACTCACATTGCCCTGACTTTCTGCTGCTAGTTTTTCCATCATCGGCACTAATCTTTATCACCACATCGGATTCCATTTTCACAACCATGTCCCCTCTGTGCTACTGTCCCAAATCACCAGAAAAGTTTGTTTTATGACTATTTAAATGCCATCAAGATTTTTTTTAAAGAACTAAATAAAGTCAAGAACAATTTCAAAGTCTTTCCAGAGAGCTAACCATTCCGTTTTATAGTGATATTTAAGGCTGCAGCTCTACTCATCGGTGTTTCCAGTATCGACTGAAGTCTGCTCAGGAGAAAAGCTCCACCAGCAGCACACATTAGCTCCTCCAGGATAATTGTATAGTTCAATCAACACCTCTCTAAAGGAGGATTCTTTGCAGGGAGAGAATTGATTGCAGGGCTGTTGTATTAGACTGCAGAAGTTGAAGCCATTGGTTAATCTCTGTATCTGTCTCTATAGTGTCCCATCGACACGCTCGCTGTGTCTCCGGTGTAATCTGGGATGGACTCCAGCCCTTGGTGACCCTGAGCACGTATAAGCAGATGCAGGAGATGGATGGATGCCTCGGCGGCAGGTGGGAGTCGTTTTCTGAACGGCTAAATTAGCCATTATTCAGCAGGGTCAGTTGTGACTTTGACCTTTGGTTGTCAGCACAATTTGGCTTTCGCTTTGCAGAGAAGATTGAGTCAGTCTGAAGGAGTCACTAAAACCTGAACCGCGGGATGGGGGAGCCTAATTCAATGATACGTCTGGTAAAGATGCTATATGTTTTTAATGATTTGTCTTATTTAAAAAAAACATTAAAAGAAGGTTGATAAACGGAGTCACTGTGTTGATATTAGGGAGTATTCCCTGTGAATGAGCCAGCCATTGTTTTAAACTTGTGACACTGAGCGGTTTCAACTCTTAATGAAAACATAATCAAGGAAACATTCTCCAACATCAGCAAATTACACCCTAATGAAAGACATTTCCATCCCTGCAGACTAACAAGTATTTATAGAATAGAATGCTTTTTCCCCACTGCTGCTTAAAACGTCCTCTAGAACTCTCATGTCCTTTATTACATGTATGTTTATGTGACTATTATTGTTTTCTCATTTTATCCAAAGATTTGCATAAAATGGGGCAAAATTCTCATCTGGATCCTAAGAATTTTTGTTTTATTTGTGTCTTAGAGTCACATGTGACCAAAGAAAATGTTGTAATTACTTTAAATAAACAGGAAAACCTTTGAGACTGTCCGGTTACCCACTTCTGTCTGGTTTTGGGGTCTGTGTATAATTACAAATGTGACCTCTAGACTTCATTCTTTGAGCTAAAACTCTGTGATTCACTACTGTGAACTAGAAAAGAGCTCGCATTTATCAATGAGCTGCCCATTCACAAGACTACAACTCTTTATCACCTCATTTCGAGAACAAAGACTAAAAAAAGACTACAGAGACTCGCAGAATTTAAATTTAAGAGAAAAGCCTCCAAAATTTCTAATAAAATAAAACAGAAACAAACAGCAAACGGGAAAAGTTGAAACCAGCGAGGGATTGCAGCTAAGTTGTCTTTGACTTTCATCTGATTAGCAGAACTGCCACTTAACTTGCTGTTGCCCGGCCCGACTCATTTGCACTCTTGCTGTTTCCATCATTACGTAACCTAGTCTGACATTATCTACTCCACAGCCAGTTTCTACCTCTCCCCTCCTCCGTCCTTTGACAGAAACTGCATACTTTTGGAGGAAACGACCATAAATAAACCTTCGCTTTTTTCACATGCCCCAGCCATGTGGTTTATATCTGGACTACAAAGAATCAGCTGGCACGTGACCGTGGGATGCTACGAACAGTCAGAATCTGAGCCTCCGTGGCTCAAGATGATACAAGCTGTTTTTCACAGTCAATTCAGCAGCCGCAAGCCTCAGAATATGTCTGACCCACACGCTTTGCTTGGAAATTGGTTTGGATTGTGCCTCTTGCAGTAAGCCACATTATGTAAGTGGTAAGTTTGAGGTGTCAGGAGCTGGCTCAGAGCCAACATGGTGCTGTGTACGATTGGCTGTGGGTGCAGGTGGTAAAAATATCCTGCATGAACAGCTCCTGTGTGGATATAAACACAATAAGTGATCATATGCTGATGTTGTGATTGTGTTGTGAGAAGCGCTGATGGAGTGAATGATGGCTGTTCTGGTCTATTTTATTTAAAGGAAAGTCTCAGAAATGACTTCATTTGAAAATGGAGTTTTGATGTGAACATTTCTGTCTTGTTTATCATTATGAAAAGCAGCCACAAGATTGTTTTTCAAGAAATAAATCATTCCTTGGCTTTTTTTTTCTTTACTACAAACACAGTACAGTTAGGTATTAGGTCCACTGAGAAGAAAAGGTGGAAGTAAATGTAAATGGCCTGCATTTGTATTAGTATTTTTCTAAATCATGCATCTACAAAGCACTTTACATCAGTCAGTCATTCACACACTGATCACAGTGAGTTACATCATAGCCACTAAAACAAAGTGACCACACACAAGCGCCATCAGACCCTCTGACAACCAGCAGCAGGTAATGTAAGACAAAGTCAGCCAATCAGACTGGGGTTTGAACCCGCAGCTCTCCAGGTGCAAGACAAACCACCCCAAAATACTATGACCAGAATTAAATCAAAATGTCCAGAAAAAAGCTGAAATATAGTGATCAGAATAAAGTAAAATGTTGAAGAAAAATGCTGAAATACCGGTACTATATGATCATAATTAAATCAAAATGTCTAGAAAAAGTTTAAATAATATGAACAGAATAACGTCAAAATGTTGAGGAAAAAAGTCAAAGTGTCAAAAAAAATGTTGAATTACTAATTCTGGCATAAAGGTGGAATTTCAAGAAAAAAGTTGCTATTTCACAAAAACATTTGAAAAATTAAAAGAAAAGTCAAGAAAAAAAGTACTTTTTCCCAGAAAAATGCTGCAACACTATGTCCAGAGAAAAGTTAAAATACTATTTCCAGAATTAAGTCAAAATGTTGAGGAAAAAAGTCAAACTGTTTATAAAAAATGTGAAATACTATTTTCAGAAGAAAGTTCAAAAGTAGGTCATTTCAAGAACAGGCTGAAAAGGTGAATAGCATTTTGCTTCTGGAGCTGACTGTATTTTGTTCTGGTTTTATTATTATTGTAGCCAAAGGTGTTTTAGAAGTAAACTACAAAAAGTAGAGACATTTTATTGAACAATAAGTTCTTTGGTTCAGTCTGCAGCAGCGTCCACAGATGAACTCACAGAACTTCCTTCAGTTCTTCACAATAAGAGTCTGAATCATTCACATGCCTTAAAACAGTTCAAGATTATTTTTTTTACTGTTTTACCAGAAAACAATAATATTAAACACATTTTATGAGCTTCAGGTGTATTTAGATTCATTTAAAGGAAGTTCTTTTAGTTCTGATGTGGACGCTGCTGCAGAAAAAACAGTCAGGGTCAGGATGAGGTTTGGTTCTTCAAACTTCACTTCAGTAACATCAGCACTCACACACTGTCAGAAATGAAAGGACAAGAATTGTACCTTTTTTTGTCACTGGGGTGGTACCCTCAAAAGTACAGTTTTGTACCTTTAACTGGGGGTTATAGCCTAAGGGGAACAAATATGTACCTTTTAGGGTACATATTTATACTCCCTAGGGTACACATGTGTCCCCTAAGGGGTACAAATTTGTACCCTAAGGTACAGGTGTGACTAGTAAAAGATACAAACTACAAGGATAAAAATTTGTACCCCCAGTTAAGGTTCAAAATGGTACCCTCAACAGGTACAATTTTGTACCTTAACTGGGGGTACAAATTTTTACCCTTGTAGTTTGTACCTTTTACTAGTCAAACATGTACCTTAGGGTACAGATTTGTTCCCCTAAAGGGTACAAATATGTACCCTAAGGATACAACCCTGCAGTAAAAGGTACAAAACTGTACTTTTGAGGGTACCACCCCAGTGACAAAAAAAGGTACAATTCTTGTCCTTTATTTCTGACAGTGTACTCAACATTTTTACTTTTAACTTGAAATGTTTATTTTTCTTCATCTTCTCGGTGGCACCACTATACTGTTGTGAGGAAACTTTGTCAGAACCCAATATTTTGTGTGTACCAGTCAAATAAATTGGATGTATTGTTTTATTTGCTCACATATTTACTAAAGCAAATCTACTTTGTTCCATTTTTATGACAATTAAAATCTGTATGTTTGTTGTAGGACATCATTTTTCCATTTAAACATTAAATCATCAGTTCTTTGTTGACAAATCTAGAAAGAGTCACTTGTTTTTGCCAGGAAACCTATTCTGAAAATACTGCAGGTTTCAAGTTTCCATTTTGATTCAAAAGCATATTTCCCCATGACTTACCCTTCATACTTTCAATGACACCGAGTCTTTTAATTGATATTTAGGAAGGAGTTCAGAGAAAGTTGCACACACATCATTTTTCCACAAATTCAAACATCCACACGATGACAAAGTAAAGCAATATCATTTGAGGAAGATGTTCACAAAGGGCCTTTGTGTGATTAATTTCTTAAAACAAAAAGGTTTTGGATGCAAACATATGCTAATTAATGCCAATACTCCACCCCAGATCCTCGTTTCACACCCTCATCATGCTACATGTCTTGTAAACTGTATTTTAGTTTGAAAGCTGAGAAGGAAAAAACAAAAAAGTGAACAATAACAATGATTGTGACTTCACAACAACTCTAGACCAGATCAACATTCAGTTACTGATTTGGCTGCAAATTCTTGGTTGTATATTTTCCAAAACCTTGGAGTTCTCAGGAAGCTGACCTGGTGTCTCCATGGATTAGCTCACTGCAGCTTTCAATAATTAAAGGGTTTGTTATGTCTTTAGGGAACAGAGCGGTTATAAAGGAGGAACTGATGGTGGTAAGAACGTCAGACTAATCTGCACGCTTTACGCACAGTTACGCATGCGCCTTCGTGCATATATTTCAATATATTTAAAGGGACATGAGGTCATTTTCAGATTGGGACGTTAATAATTGTGAAAAACGATGATGAGTGTTTTCTAAAGAATTCCAGGTGTGTCTGATAGCTGTCACACAGAAAACTGAAGGCTACATACCTTGGAAGACATCCACATCCTGATCATCTTCTGAGCTCCGAGATCAATAAAGTCCTCTTGAAAAAAAAAAAACTATTTATTTATATTTGTGCACAAAGTCCAGCGGACAAGAGGAAACGTTGCTCGTAAACTCATCCAAGGAGTCATTTATGTTGCAACTTTCCAGCTTCGACTGTGTAAAGGGATATTGTCATTTTGAGGTGGTTTGAATGAGAACAAAAAGGTGGTTTTTCAAGGCTCCATACAAAAACAGAGGCGAGTCACTTCTCCAGCCATTTTTAACTGATGATTCCTGTGCTTAGCTCTCATGGTGCGACAACACAAGGCGTTTTTATGCTTCTTGTAGGGGGGAAAGCTTATCCGTTGCAGCCCTGTATGCTTTTAATGCCTATTAAATGCCATGTCTCACCAATATATATAAATATGAGTGTCTGTAAGTGCTGTAACAATAAAATCCACCTGTTTTAGGTCATTTCAGAATCCAATTTGGGGTCTTATTCGTTTTCCAGCTGAGCAGAGGATGACTACAGCATGTGCATGGCCTACAGTTTCTGTCTCTAAATAGAAATCTGCCAAACCCAGCGCAAATTCTACATTAGTGCAAACAAATATGTTTTAACTTTATTGCATAACAGCAAAAAGATCATCCCTACCCCTCTGATGAGACAGATGGAACTCATAAAGTGCGAATGCATAGCCTGTTGGTTTAATTTAGATTTCTTGTCAGATTTGGAAGCCCGCACAGAATAAATAAAAATATTTATCAATAAATTAAAAGATTAGTTATGATTGTTGTGTGAAGAGACAACTTTTGAACCTGCCAATTGGTGTCGTGCCTGTGTTTGTGTGTTTGTGTGTGCGCTCTGACGCGTGCGTAAAACTTGTGTTGGGGAGGGTTGAGGAGGGGATTCATCTGCTGTGGGGCAGAGGGTGTCTTTATAGGATGTTTTTCTTCTTCTTTGGAAACAAAATAATAAATAAACCTACTATGATCACACGTCAGTCTGTATGGATTTGGAGTTAGTACTGTTTTTTCTGCTTATGTCTGTGCCGTTTCCTTTACTGGGACTCTTGTCCAGCCCGCAAAGCGACTCCGTCACCCCTTCCTCCATCTCCATGTACTCCGCTTTGTCTCCGAGCGAGGAGCCGGAGGGTGAACCTTTGAACTTTCTTAGAAAGTCTGGAAAATACGGACAGCCCGGGGGCATGCTCTCCACCACAGCGGGCGACTGGTCCTCGTTGTCCGTCTCTCTGTGGTAAAAGTAGTTAAAGTTGGACACTATGACAGGCACCGGCAGCGCGATGGTTAACACGCCCGCGATCGCGCACAGAGAGCCCACGATCTTCCCGCCGACGGTGATGGGCTTCATGTCGCCGTAGCCCACCGTCGTCATGGTAACCACGGCCCACCAGAAAGCGTCGGGGATGCTCGTGAACTGAGAGGTGGGCTCGTCCGCCTCGGCGAAGTACACCGCGCTGGAGAACAGGATGACGCCGATGACCAGGAAGAAGATGAGCAGAGCCAGCTCCCTCATGCTGGCGCGCAGGGTGTGACCCAGGATCTGCAGCCCCTTGGAGTGCCTGGACAGCTTGAAGATGCGGAACACCCGGACCAGGCGGATTATTCTAAGGATGGCGAAGCTCATCGCCTGCTGCCCGTTGCCCTGGTGCTGCGCCAGGTCCGTGCCGAGGGTTATGAAGTAAGGCAAAATGGATACAATGTCTATCGAGTTCATAATGTTTTTAAAGAAAGCGGTCTTGCTCGGACTCGCAAAGAAGCGCACTATAATCTCAAAGGAGAACCAGATGATGCAGACCGTCTCCACGATGAAGAACGGGTCGTTGAAGGGAGTGAAGCCGTGGTCCGGCTGAGAGGAGTTGTGTCGTGGCTGCAGATACTCTTTTTCATCCCTGAACTCTGGCAGCGTCTCCAGGCAGAAAATGACTATAGAAATGACTATAACCAGGACGGACACCACCGCGATGCCCCTGGCTGGACTCGAGCTCTCCGGATACTCGAACAGCAGCCAGATCTGGCGCTTGAACTCGTCCTCCGGCAGAGGCTTTTCCTCCTCTTTCACGAAGCCCTCATCCTCCCGAAACTTGAGGATCGCCTCCTCGCCGAGCTCGTAAAACTTCACCTCCTCGGAGAAGATGTCGAACGGGACGTTGACGGGTCTTTTCAAGCGCCCCCCGGACTGGTAGTAGTAAAGGATGGCGTCAAAGCTCGGCCGGTTCCGATCGAAGAAGTATTCGTTCCTCAGCGGGTCGAAGTACCTGATTCGCTTGTCGGGGTCTCCCAGGAGGGTGTCCGGGAACTGAGTGAGAGTCTTGAGCTGAGTTTCAAACTTCAGCCCGGACACGTTGATGACGACCCTCTCGCAGCAGCCGCACTCGCTGTAAACGTTCTCGTAGCCGGACTGGGGTCTCCGGTCGGTGATCGACACCGTCTCCTCCTCATCACCCATGTTGCACAGAAAACTCGACCTTTTGCTGCCTCGACCCCCCTCCGCCGCCTCCCCCTCCTGCTCCCCCTCCTCTTCCTCCTCGCCCCCCGCTCCCTCCTCCTCCTCCTCCTCCTCCTCCTCTATCATGATGTCCTCCTCGGATCCGAGCAGCGCCAGCTCCGAGTGGCGCAGGTCCCCTCCGAGAGTGCTCCGGTTGCGCCTCCACCGTCCGACGCCGCGCTGCTTTTTCCGCTCTCTGAGAACTCTGTGCTGCTGCTCGGGCTCCTGTTGGTGCTGCGAGGAGGAGGAGGAGGAGGAGGAGGAGGGGCGCGAGGCGGCGCTGCTGCTGATGTTCGCGGAGGAGGAGGCGGCGCGAGACTGATGCTGGCGGTTGTTAAGGAGATGAGCGCTCGAGGAGGCAGTGGAGGTGGACCCCCCTACACCTCCGCCTCCTCCTCCCTCCGCGCCGGAGCAGCCATCGGCCGCGGCCGCTGCAGCCGCCGCTCGCGACTGGGCAGCCTGGCGCTCCCTTTCGCGCTCCCTCTCCCGTGCGCGAGCTTGGGCATATCCGTAAGGCAGGTGACTATTGCACCCGCCGTCCGCGCCCACCATCGCAAACTCCATTTTTACAGGCGACCAGCGGCGCGGCCGCCGCTTCGGGGAGGCGGTGGATGCAGAGCAGGGGAGAAAAGTTGCAGCTCGGAGCGCGCAGAGACCAGAGGGAACGAGGCATCAACCGCTCCCAGGAATAAGAGAAAGTCACAACAACAAACACACCTCAGATAGGTCCATGTCGACTGGAGTCCGTGGAGCTACTTACATGATAGAAGAGAATGATTGTGACTCAAGCGCCCAGGGTTTTATGACATCATAACCAGAACCCCTCAAAAAAAAAAATATATAAAAATACTCCAAAATCCAAGGGCCGGTGGCATATAGCCTGTTACGCAGACGCTCTGTTCAAACTTGCAGCGTCCCTTTATGTGCTCATCATGATAAATCACCGAGTCAACAAGCGACACCAAAACAGTCTCTCCTCCGTTTCTCTGGTGCCCATCAGGTGGTTCATTTCTCCACGATTGGAGGTTTGCGCCCAAAAGCGTCCTTAAATCCTGTGGTCACCAGTGGTTGCCATTTTATCTGATGAGATGTATTATTGTTGTTGTTGTTTTAACGGATCTTCGCTTTCTAATGCAGCTCCGATGAATCGGACTCTTTTTTTCCCCTCAGAAGCTGCGAGAAAAAGAGAAGACATTGATTTAGAGACAATACAGGAGCGATAGAGGCGTGTTAATATTAATGCCTGTTGTCCATATTACGCAACTTCACATGCTTCTTCGTATTATTATTTTTAATATAGGATGGCATTTACAATAAAAATTACGCACGAAATCCTCTCACCAAAGTACCATTCCTTCATCCTGACATCCATACTTACATCCGAAAAGGGGCCAAAAGCGCCTCAGCCCTCATAAAAACAAATGTGTTGGAGGAGGAGGAGGAGGATGCAGCTCCTCGTCTGTGCTCCGATCTCCCTCTTGATTTTGAGGTGTAATAATCACAAATCCGTCTCTGTATCCAACGGGCGACCATATCCACATCCAGTATATACATCCGTGCTCTGACGCACTCTGAGGAGGGCACTTTTTTTGGCTGCGTGCATGTCGACGTCTTGTTTCAATTCAACAGGATCTATTGGCACATGAAGCCTCCGTTTCTGCGGCATCGCTTCTGGTACTGACAGCAATGATTACATAGATTTTTTTAACGGGGGGAAAAAAAAGGATAATCAGGTGTGCGAGCAGCGAGTTGGCATCAATGACAGGTCCACGCGATCGCGAGCAAAAGAAACGAGGGCGGGTAAAAGTTTACCTTGGCACAGGCGCGAGGAAACGGCCCCACGGTTCAGTCTGAGCATCACACATCTGTCTGTCTGCCGCTGTAGCCCTACCTATCTCCCGTATCCCTCCCATCGTGTGCGTGCGTGTGTGTGTATGTGTGTGTGATGATGGAGAGTCTCAGTGAGAAAGTCGTTCATGTACTGCAGCGCGTGCAGGCGGAGCTCGGTCCTCCCCCAGTGGATGCAGCCGGTCATTGCGCGCCGCGTGCTGCAGTCTCACATCCAGCATCCTCTGCCCTTCAGTGCGACTCCCTGGAACCAAATCTGCCCTTAAAATAAACTATTCTTAAGTAAAGGATTGTTTGTTTGTTTGTCTAATTGCTGCTGTATCTTTCCAGTCCCTAAAATGTTTTGGTTGTTTCCACCGATCAATTAATAAAAGTTTCACGCAGCATCGTGCAGCTAATTTAATTTGAACGCGTGAAACTAATCAGTTTGCTTAGACTTTTCTCTGCACTGAGATGCGTTTGTGGTTTACTTCTGAACTGACATTATTAGCATGAAACGGATATTTAAATAACCTTTCAAATATTTTCCTTACTGCCAAAATTAAAGGTTGTTGTTTGCAACATTTAGAAATCTTTGATTTCATTTGCATTTCCCCTGAGAGTAAACACCATTAATGCCCACTGTTTCTGCCTCCCTCTGGTATGAGATTAAAAGAGCACTCTAAAGGGAATAGCACCTGTTTAAGAACTGAAATGACTCCCATTATCTTAATAGAGGATATACTTTATAAGTAGAAACTTGTTTTTGTAAAAATACAAGATACTGCAGTGTGTGTGCACTGTCAACTATCAGCTATAACATGAACTGGAAGTGTAACAATGAGATGTAAAAGTTCAAAAGCAGATGCAAATTTATAATTCCATGTGTAGAAATTCAGTTTCAAATCATTAGCACCTTTGAATTGTTAAAATTAGGATTTTGAAAAGTAATGAATACATTTTGAAGAAAATAAGCTGGTATAATTTACCATAAAATCTTTAGTCTTAATTCAGATGTCTGTATTGTGAGGGGAAAAATTGTTTAATTATTCCAGAAGTTTTTTAAATATCGCAGTTTGAGTCAGAATATACTGACACAATAATCCTAAAATGTAAAGCAGCATTAAAGCCTTTTTGAGTAGTCTGAAAATTTTAGCCAACCTGTGTTTGGAATATAAAGGGCTGCATGGTGGCACTGTTTATTCACAGCAAGAAGGTCACAGGTTTGATTCCCAGCTGCAGCCTTTCTGCATGGAGTTTGCATGTGTGGATTTCCTCACACGGGTCAAAAACAACCATATGAGTTATTGTAAGTTGCTTTGGATAACACTATCTGCTAAATGCATAAACACATGACAGCAACACACCCTGAATCACATTGATCTAGTTCATCCAAGTGGGCTGAGGTGAGATTTATTTTGACTTAACTTTAAATACCATACCAATTTATTTATAGAGCACCTTTAAAAAAAAGTGCAGACAATCAAAACACGTCAGATAAAAAGTTAAAAACCAACAAGTAAAGACAGACAGAATAAAAAAGAAATCAAAATGGGACAAATAAAATGGATCACTCTGCGTTAAAAGCAAGGGAGTAAAAATGTGATAAATAGAAACACATGACATGCGATTATAAAACATTTATCCTCTTGTTTTTTTGTTAGAGAGTAGCAAAAACCTCTAAAGGATTCATAACAACCTGCAGGTCTGTTGGGCACTGATCAGGTTAAAACTCCAAGAGCAGAAACAATGTGATAACACAAAAGGTATACTGCATGCAAAAGTTTTAAAACTTACTTCCAGACTTTCTTTAACTATTTCAGAGTGGTTTTGTTTAATAATTATTTAGGTTTTCTGACCATCTTTGAAAGTTTTATTTAAACTTTAGTTTTTCCCACTCATTTTTAATATCCAGTGCATAATTTAATTATCCATTTAATATCCATGCGTGACAGCATATTATGCAGTATGTGCATAAAACAAAAGATATTTTTTAAGTGTCAGAACTAAAGATTTTCATAAACTAATGAAATAAAACTACCTTAATTTCAATTTAAAAATAGCGCCTTACTGAGTTGCCTGTTGAGTGCTGACCCCATCACTGGCTCATCCCTTGAGTTAGAAGCATTTTTATACCTGAATAGATCAGATCAGAACTATAATAAACAGAACCTCCCTCTGAAAATGGTCAGATCTGGACTGAAAAAGAAGCTAAAGTTTAAGGAAAAACCTCCAGAAAACCTGAAAAACTGTTGAAATGACAACTAATCAAGTACTTTTGCACAGCATTGTATATGACAAATAATATAGTCCTCAACATTTTTTAATCTTTTATCAATCAGAAGTAAGTGTAATCTGATTCGTTTGAGGGAGTCACTTGGAGACTGGAACAGAATTGGCAGGCTTACAAATGACAACACTTGGGTGTTAATTAGTCAAACAATGCCCCGCTATTGAAAAAGCAATTAAGAATGTCTTTTCTTTTTGATGAATGAGTATTGAAAATTACTGACGGTCTGATATAATGAGTGTCATTAATGTGGCCACATCAGTTCTTCTCTATGTAAGGGTTAAAGGGAATTAAGATGCATCATGAAGGAAGATGATTTAATGACAAGTTACCTTTTTTTTTATTATCAGATATTAACAAAGTTCTCAGATTAAAAAAAAATGATGTAACACAGTTAGAAAATCCATCCTTTGTCTTGATGGTATTGTTTCAGTGAAGTCGGCATTGCCCCTTCATTTAAGAGACCCAGACTTTAAAAGCTCTGCAGCGCCTGATGAGGTATTGAGTCTCTGCTACTGATTATCCACCCTGTTGCCACCTCAGATTTATTTGGATCATTTTTACGGCAGAGTAAAGGTCCAATTCATTGCACCTTTTAAACCTCCCAGGTTGAATTTGATTGCTCAGCTAATTAGGTTTTTTTTCTGCAAGACCCCTGCAGGCCTGCTGCTAGAATACACAACAGTCAGTCGCTGCAGAAAATTCACCTCATTCAAATACATTTCAATCAAACACTCTAATTGGGACGGAACAGCCTGTTGTTCCAGATCCAATATTTCTCCAGGGAATTCTAATCATCTCCTGAGGCTTTTAGTAAATTTCCAGTTGTTATATCCCTGTAGGGGTATTTTTAGTTGCTTGTCTGCCCATAAAGTAGACTATGCAAGTCACTGTGCTTCTTTATAGCTAAAAAATGTATACTTTAAAAATAATCAGTTCTGCTTCTGGTGCAAATGTCCCTGTCTGCCTCTTTTAAAAGCTTGCTCTGCAGTCATCTCCATCTTTCAGGAGACTTATCCAAAACACTGGACGCCCTCTCTATCCGTCTGACAACATGTGGACAACCTTCCACCCATTGTGCACCTTCACCCTTTGCACCTCATCGAGCATCACCTCAGTCAGCACCAGGGGGAGTTGTGAGGTTAGCAATAATGAGAGGCAAGAAGAAAACTACAAAACTTTCAGACCGAAATCGACAATAGCATGGTTTATTTAAGTCTTCAGGACACGTTAATTTGAGACAATTTCACAAAATTAATGGACACAAAGTTAGTTAAAATAATCCATAAATAAAGTTTTTAGAAACATTTTAGTTTCTAATGAGTTCAAGTGAAATCAACTGTTTTAGCTTGAATACAGGTTTAAGATGTTAAGACTTAGAGGCTACAAACTGAAAAAAAAAAAAACCATCATCATTAGGTCAAACTTTTGCTAGACGGATCAGTAATGAGTAATATGACAGCATATGTGATGACGTGTAAATCAAATTCAAATCATAACCCCTCCAGAACCTTTTTGTTGTTGTTGTTGAATTCATGTCTGATCCTTAGGCCATGGTGTACAGGTCATCACCTCAGAGTGAAACTGGAATATAACCTGAGCCTCTAACAGATCACATTGTGATTATTATTATTAGTAGTAGCTCTTTTTATACTATAAATGTGGTCCATTTACTTCACTCTAAGTAAAGCAGCTGCATCAGAACCAAAGGATTACATTTTTTATTTTCACTAAATTAGGAATCAGTTCTAAAAACACAACTTTTCACAAAAAAGTTTGTCAGCAATTGTAATCAATGGGCAGAAAAGGCAAGCTGCATTTGACAGGACTCCTATTTGCAATGTGAAAAGATATTGCTTTTTCTGCTGCATCATTCCAAATTTCTCTGCTATTCAAAGTGAATCTGACAATTGTGTCAGAGCGAAACTCTCTGAGGATACAAAATCAGTAGAGTGTAGAACAAAATGCTTTTTTATGATGAAAACAATGAAAATATGTTTTTATATTCTGAACAGTCATCCACACAGATAGAACAATAACTGTTCTCAAACAAAAGAGATTGAGCCAAGATCACCTGTTTCAGTGGTTA
Organism: Callopanchax toddi; assembly: GCA_006937965.1. NCBI lineage: Eukaryota > Metazoa > Chordata > Actinopteri > Cyprinodontiformes > Nothobranchiidae > Callopanchax > Callopanchax toddi. The sequence goes on along the minus strand of SSNR01000167.1, from coordinate 756,708 downwards.
AATCACCTCCTCAGCATGTCTTCAAGTTAATCATCCACTCATTGAAATCAGGTGTGTTGGTGCAGAGAAACATCTAAAACACAAAGGAGACGAGGATTGGACATCACTGAGCTAATTAGTCATAGGTACGTCCTTTAAGAGTTTTATTAAAACGTATGAAATATTCTTCTAACAAACACACAGGCACAGACAAAACATTATTGCCCATTTTTTCCCTTTCAGCAGCTCGCGATAAAAATGTAGGTCAGGGGTTACCAAGACCAGTCCTTGAGGGCTCTACAAATTTGATCTGTTTCTTTCTCCAACCCACCTGATTTAAATAAGCGAGTAATTAACGGGCTTCTGCAGAACTCAACATGGTGAGGAGATGATTAATCCATTAGATTCAGGTGTGCTGGAGCAGGAAACAACCTGTAGGATGGTGGCCCATGAGGGCTGCAGTCGATGATAAAAATCATTTAAAATCCAACCTAAAAGTAATAAAACAGACAAAAATATTTTTAAAGCAGAAAAACCCAACACAAATCTTCAAATAAAAGCAAGCATTTAGGCAGTAAACATTTTAAAATAAAAGTTACAATAAATATGATCAATATCAATGCACAATGAAAGGCTGTAGAATTTAATCCAGTATCGTCATTTATTTAAAGAAAAATAGCAGGAGTGACAGATGAAAGATTTTTACTGACTTTTACAGAAATTAAAGACAAAAAAATGTTTTTTTTTTTCCCAGTGATTTTTATTTATGAGCCTATGTAGGGGAATGTTTGTTTTATTATTACATGCAGAGGTGGGTAGTAACAAGTTACATTTACTCAGTTACATTTACTTGAGTAACTTTTTGAAAAAAATGTACTTTTATGAGTAGTTTTACTTCACTGTAACTTTTACTCTAACTTGAGTATTATTTTTGTTAAGTATTGCTACTCGTACTTGAGTAAAATCTCTGAATCCTCTTCCTACTGCAAGTAAATTTACAGAAAAACAAACATGTTTTAACAAAAATACACCAGACAGTTTATTAAAGAAGACATCTGTTTCTGCACCAGCTTTGTTTTCTAGCAAGCTAGCCATCTTTATCTAGCTAGCTAGCTAGCTTGCGCAAAAGCTAGACATAGCTAGTTAGCTACATAGATGCTACATAGCTACATAAATATTTAGCCACATAGCTAGCTCTACTGAAAATTTTGTTATTATATATTTTTAAATACTTTGAAAAGTATTTCTTCTGCTTAAAATTAGCTGTTTTGATATAATGTTATGTATTTGTATCAGTGTTTTTCATTTTAGCCTTTAAGATACAAGAATTTCCCCTAAACTTTATATTTGTCTGTCTGATGACATAATTTTTAAAAAATCAGATGGATGTTACTTAGTACTCAAGTAGATTTTTTACCAAATACTTTTTTACTCATACTCAAGTATTTTTTTGGACAGCAACTTTTTACTTTTACTAGAGTAAAAATATGTTGAAGTATTGCTACTCTTACTTAAGTACATTTTTTTGGGTACTCTACCTACCTCTGATTACATGTTACATTATTTTCTTATCACTATTATTTTCATATTTAATACTTATTTATTCAGAGTACATTTTTTTGTTATTAAACTCATTTCATACATGTAAATTTGTTTAAAACTAAAATAAATGTCTAAAATAAAACCTTTAAAAACTAAAAACGTTAGAAAGATATAATGATAGAATTTTATGTTGCAAATTTTAGAGCTAACAAATGACAAATATTAGAATAAAACTAAGAAAAAAGGTTCAAATGTCAGGGAAAATTCAGTCTTCAGCAAAAAACAAAACAAAAAAAACCTCAGTTGATGAACAGCTGCCACACTCAGCCTGTGTGGAAACATAAAGCACCGTCACACTCCTGACCTTATCTGTACTGTGGAGGCGTTTGTTTGGAACTGATGCATGGAGGAAAGAACCCTGAGTCTGGGGTAATGCATGCAGCCAAATATCTTTAAAGTGTTTTTCTGTCAGCGACTGTGATCAGGGACTCCGATGAGGCTGGTTTCTCAGCAGGGCGTGACCGATTTGTGGATATTGTCATTCCTGTTAGGACCGTGTTTACTCTGAGTCCATAAAGAGCAGAAGGACTCTATTCTTCATTTCGAAAGCATTAACCTGTGACTCAAATCTATGATGTCAGCAAGATGCACAGCTTAGAGCTCCTCACACGCAGCTTATATGATTTTATTCTACACCCGGAGAAGCTTTATTTTATTGTACTCGGAGTTATGAAGCAGAAACTATCACCTCATCCATCATGTCCAAACTGATTCCTGGTGGACATTAATGTGACATCACAGAACAGGCGTTCTTTTGGCAGAGGGAAAGAAAAATAAATACGCTCAATTTTTTTTCCTTGCTGCAGAACTATTTGGATATTTTTAGGGCTGTGAGTTGACATGAACTTGAAGTCTTTCCTGCCCTTTCCAGAATCCAGGTCAACTATAAATAAGGTGTTTATGTGATGATTGTGTCAATGCAGTGTGTGTGTGTATGTGTGCAAACCTTTCAGCTTTAGACTAAATGAATCTCATTTTCAGTACAGATGCACTGATATCAGGAGGAATTACCAGCTGTTACACCAACTCCTTAGAAAATGAGTAATGACACGTCCTTCTCTGAATGCAAGATTAATCAGCTACGACTTGTGTTCATTAAAAACAGAATACCTGCTAACAGTGATGTATTTCAGCAGAGCTTTACAAAAGGAAGGAGCACCTCAGAGATTGGGGGTGACTTTATAAAAGTCCTTGCAGCTTGTTAGGCAGGTATGGGCAGTTCAGCAGGATGGTTCAGTCCCTGGTGGCTGCAAGGGCAGACAGAGTCTGATGGAGTGGACGGAGCGTGGCTTCTTCCCAAAATCCCAAAATGTTTTACCTACACTCTCCAGCTCGGTGCAGTTTGAAGATTTTAATAAAGGCAACACACTCCAGAGTTTATCCTAAAGCAGGAGCTTTTGATAAAAATACATATTTTACTTTGGTTCAGAAAAATTTACACAAGCTTTCCACCATTACATTAGAGGTGTTTACATTGTGTAGAGCACAGTTGAATAAGAAACATTCCAGATTTGAAAAAAAAAACTTTAACAAAAAGTCAATAAAGGACTGAATTTTGTGTGACTTTTCCTTTATTTAAGGACACGTCACTTTATGTAAGCAGACAGCTAAAGTGTTTTTGTTCCTAATGCTCATGATGAGCGTTCTCCAGATCTGACCTCTAATAAAAAGGCTGAGAGCGACTCGTAAGCTGTTTGTCACACATCTCCAGGCAGAGCGTCAGGTCTGGACATTAACCGGAGCTGGCTTCTCTCTGAAGTACAGCACAGAGGACTGAACTCTGTGATGTCTGAGCTCATGATGCATATCTATAACTTCTAGTTCTGTGCTGCAGCAGTTGGAGTTTGACCTTGGTGTGATTCTGACATCTAATTTCTATATCATAAAATTTTCTTTATTTGTTTTTGGCAACTTTTATTATGAGCATTGTTATAATAAATGACATTGCTTGACCTTCAACTTGTATCTCTTTTGTTTTGATCACAGCTGCTGACTCAGGTAGAAACAGTTCTCTCTACAGTAACTTTTTAATTAATGAATAGTTTCATTCAATTTGAAGTCTGTTTCTGTGTAAAAGTTATATGAATTTTTTCCAGTTGGAGATAGTTTCCTGAATAGCCTCCGTTTAGAGAAATGGCTTTTATGTATGCTTTGAATAAAGTTACACAAATGAAGGAGATTGGAGCCATTTGTAGACATCAGCAATACCCCTTTAAATGAAGGTTAAAGGCACACTATGTAACTTTTTCATATTTTTAAACCTTTTTCTTGAGCCAGTATGTGCTAATATGACCCTTTACAGGGTTAATGAAAAGTGACTCAGCCAAAACTGCATAGTGTGCCTTTAAATTATTCAGAAGGGGGTAAATGAAAAATGCCCTTTAGTCGTATATATAGCCAAAAAATCACAGCCAGCTCTGTTTCAGGTTGTTAAATTAACCTTTAATCTTTTTCTTTTTCACTTTTTTAACCTCTTTCCTAATTATTTCTTCTTCATGTTGTTTTCTTTTGACAAATTTACTGAAATGACAAATTACAATGAAATGTCTCTAAATGGTTTGAGAATTAAAACATTCGCTTTTAAATATTTCCTGGTGAAGTTAAATACCTTTTATCTCAGGATATAACGAATGTTTTTGTGACAAACTGCTAAAGAGGATCCATCCTGTATATTCACACACAGACAGACAATGTTTATCACTCTTACTGATGTATTGAACATATGATACACAAATCAATGAAGGTGGAACTCAGTAAATTAATTAGCGCCTCTCACATCAGCGTTTTCCACCTCAGTGAGGGGGCTGGTGTATTTTAGTGTTTCACTCATGTAATCTAAAACAAGATTTTTGAAGATACCGACTCGCTCCTCCTCATTGTGTGGGAGGAAAGGCCTTGAGCCACACGTCATCTCTGAACTGCTGATGGGAAAGAGACGAGGACTTGCCTACAGTCCAAACAGGTAGGCGATACAGAACCGAATCAAGGCCGAGCAGATTAAAAAGATTATGAGAAGCAATACTTAAGCACTTAAATGTTCTGAGAGCGACAGAGGAGAGGAGTTCAACGCAACAACAGGATCTACAGGTGAGTTTCTGTTTATGCAAACTGAAGAAAATGATTTGTTGTGAAGACAATTAATAATACTGCTGATTTTACCACTTTGTCTTACAATGAAAACTTATTTTTAGAGCCATTTCTACCAAAAATATTCATTTTTTAATCTATGACAAATATTCTTCATGTCTATGTTACTTTGTTCATTAACTATAACGTGACTTAAACTGTTTCAAGTTGGACTGAAGAAACACACACATACATACATGAACTGAGGGGTTTATTTGAATTTTATTTTTTTTTTTTACTGATTTTAAAATGATTTCATTGAAACACGCAGCTTGATTTTTTTTAGGCTAAGACTCATCGAGCCCCTTAAATGTTTAACATTTGCTGATCTATTAGCAGAAGTGAATAAACTTATTTTTGCTACATCTCTGTTCTTTTTCTTTATTGCAAAGAGAGGCTTTTATCACTTTATTGTGATCTCTAATATGATGGAATAGAAGGTTTTGGGGGGAAATCAGACAGTTAAGAAGATTATGAAGTCTCTGGGGGGAAAGCTGTTTATCTATTTGATTTTATGAATAACTTTGAGTTTTGAAACAGTTTTCTTGAAATCCATAAACAGAAGTTGATTTGCTTCAATCGTTCTCAGGTGGAGGCAGTTATATGGAGTGAGTTTGATAAATAGGGAGCTATCCAAGCTCTTTATAGTTGTATGTTTTTATTTTAGATATGGTGGGGCTTTTTAAAAAGACTTTTGAGAATCTGAGGTTGACAAAGGTGATAAAAAATCAGATAAATTAATTTCACTATGTTTTTCCAAAGGAAAAAGTCCTATTAAAAGAATTTGTTACAGATTATATTCTATTATTTAATGCATGCTATATATCGTATGTTGCTCCTGGCTTTAACAATGCAAAGCAGTTGATTTTTACCAATCACCTCCTCTGATAAACAAACCTCTAAACAATTTATTTTTCTCGCTGATTGAGAAAAGTCACAAAGATCCATGCAAAGTGCCCCTCTGATGTGAGACCTGATCCCCTCTTGTGGCAGGCGTCTGTGCTGCATCAAGTGGAGGATGCAGCTGGTTGTCATGGCAGCGTTGCTGGTGCTGGCGGGGGTGGGGCAGGGCTGCAGCTTCATCTGTCATCTAAAAAACGTCAGCATCCCCGTCGAGAGCTGCGGCACCACCAGATTCATCCGCACCACGATCTGTGAGGGACGCTGTTTCCACAAGGTGACTGGTGACTCAAACCCTGATGCCTCTAACTTATGACTCCATGTTTATTTACTCTGCTCATAACAACAATAAATCTGGTGATGATTGCGTTCCAGTTTATAAAACTGTCACAATAAAAAATTATGAATTTGATATTATTTTTGAACCAATGAATTAGTGGAAATCTGAGGGCGTTTCTCCCTATATAATTTTTTGAATTTTATTTTAGTAAATAGTTGATAGAACTTTCATTTTACCATTCCTTTTACTTCTTATTTTTATGGTGTCAAAAATCTTTCATCGGTTGAACTTCTTGTTTATTTTTGTTTTTCATCAGGATCCCATCTACGACAGTGACACTGACCCTCCTGAGCAGAGCGTCTGTAACGGGGACTGGTCCTACGAGGTGAAGCACGTCGAGGGGTGTCCGGTGGGGGTCACATACCCTGTGGCCAGAAGCTGTGACTGCGTGGCGTGCAACACAGAAAGCACATTCTGTGGCCGCCTTCATGCACACATACCTGGCTGTTAATGCGCTCCTGTCTTCAGCCAGCACATTTTGAGGATGTCTTTAAACCTGGCAATAAAATAAAACAAATGTTGCTCACGTTTTCACATTTTTATTGTTTTAAATTTACTTGTTTTTAATAGCTTAAAGGGTCTTAAATAAGAATAAAAGAATTTGCCACCACAGAGCAAAGTGTGTTACTGATAGAAGGAGAATTATATGAGAAAATAATTTTAGATTTAGTTGGACAAGCTGACTAAGAAATTAAATGTCCAGCCAACAGTTTCCCCTTTTTGTCCTGACCGAGGAAACTGACCCCAAAAGTCCAGTAATCCTGCAAGTCAGGCTTTTCCTTCTATGAAAAGACTTTATAATAAAGAAATAGAAAGCCTCGCCTACAGGGTGTAATGAAAACATAGAGTCTGCAGTGTATCTGAAAGCTGCACTGGAGTCCTAGTTCCTCCATGGCTCTTCTTCAGGAGCTTTGCTACTTCCAGAAATTGCATCATAAACCAAAAAGAAAGAAATAAGAAAAAATATAAACAAGGGTGTATTTGGTTTTCTGGGATATATTGCTAAAATACAATAAAATAAATTGACTGTTTCAGTCAGGTTCAGCCAACCTAAACATCAGTATCCATATATCAATAAAATTTAAAGTTAATTTTAAAAATTATCTCAAAGGTGAATGTTTCATAAGATGCAACTGGAAAAAAATAATTTAGTAAAATAAATTAAATATAAAAAAATTTGTTCTTTTTTTGGTCTGTGTAACTTAAATACAGAAACTAAAAAATATATTGTTTTAAATTTAAAAACAAGCAAAATGTATGTTTAGGTAAATATTTGTCAGAAACTGATTAATTTGTTTAGTGCATCAGCATTTAGTCAAATTTAAAACACTAATTTGGTAAATAAAGTTTAATTTAATTTTATTTAAACTGTGTGTGTATGAATGGTAAATAGTTGAATCATTAGTGTGTGTGACGTCTTTTTTTGTGTGTGTGTGTTTTTAATTGGAGACATTTGAAAACCCTTCTAGGTTATGAGTTAATTTACTTATGAATGAATGAATGAATAGATTTATTTAGATTTTGTTAAAATTTATCAACTATGTCATTGTACAATTATAAGTTATGAAGTAGATCAATCAAAACTGGAGTGAATTGAAGGCAATGTTTATTTTGTCCATCCCAAGTATAGAATAAAGATAACATAAAAAAAATTTAGACCAGTAAAATGAATCAAAAATATTATTGGTATGACAATAAAATTCTAAATAATCAAAAATAGGTCAATAAAAGATAATTAAACTTAGACTACTTAGAATAAACAAATGAAATATAAAAAAATAACTAAGGATTGAAATCAGTACGGTGACAATGTTTAGTCATAAACTAAACCGATGACAGAGAACTTATTAATATAATATTTAGTTACATTCAAGTTGACAGAACTCTTGTGCAGAGAAGAGTAACAGCTGTTTAGATCAATCAAAACACAACATATTCCAGCTTGTATTCCCTGCTGTGTGAATAAGAAGCAAATCATTTCTAATCCTGTAACCCAGCAGTGTTTTGCAGTAAATATGGATCCTGTTTAACAGACTTTCTTCTCTTAACTTCAGTCTGTTGTACTGTTCAGAATACAAAATGAAAACAAATAACATTATTGCTTCACAATCTCTGAATTGATTGGAGTTTTTGTTGTTGCGCTGCTGTGGAAACTTGTATTTAAAGGTTATCAATATTTCAGCCAACTTGTAGTGCAGCTGTCAAAACCTTGGATCTTAGGAAGTGATATGATCAATACAGTGATCAATACCAGCAGACAAGGGTGGAAAAGAAATACGATGTGGAATAATGGCAGAAAGAGTTTTTATACTTTAGGTCAACCTGAAGGTCAAGAAAGCAAACACATGAAAGACAAAATGTTTGCTGCTCAGACAGGTGAGGAGGAGCGGAGACTTCACTCAGAGAGATGGAGCTGCTGCTGCTTGAGTTTTATTCATGAGCTGCAGCTTCCTCAGCTTCTGTGTCACAACATCAGCTCGTTTTCTCTTCCAACACAAACAGCCTGAGGGGGATAAACAGCACAAAACGAAACTTAATATCAAGTAAAGAACCTAGAAGTTCAGTTGTTCTCAAAATGTCAAACATTCCAGTAAATTACTTGAAAATTACCAATATTAAATAAGGATTAATCTCCTCACAACTTCTTTCACATGCAAATTTAGTTAAAGTGAATCAATTGATCCCAAATCCTGGAATTAAATCTGGAAAACGATCTTTTACTGTAATTACAGCTAAAAAAAAAAAAAAAAAAAGGGGGGGGGGAAACTCAGATCTCAATCAATGCCAAACTAGTCTATAATTAGTTGTTCTTTTGCCAGAAGCTAAGCAGCAAATCTCAATCCAATCCGATGTTTCACTGAACAGATAAGCTGACAAATCAACAAGCGTCAGCTCTGTCTCTGGTTCTGATTAATCTGTGGGTTTCTGCCCTCTGCTGAAGAGACAAATACAAGGGGATCAATGGCTTTAGCATCGGGGGTTACTATGTTTAACGTTATAACTTTGTTATATTGTTACTTTAAACACAGAAATATTTCATTTACTGCCCATATTTAGGATTTTACAATAGGTGGTTTGTTGAGTTGTGTCATCCTATTCTTTTTTTTAAGGTGGTCTTCCCATAATAAATGCTCTGTGTTATAAAAAGTGACACAAGACGATTCTGGTGGCTGAGTACTGTTTGCACATCATCAACACTTAATAATTTCTGCTGTTTGACTTCAAGAAGTAAACATTATTTATTATTCACCTGAAACTACAGAAACAGGAGAAATATGTAAATGTACCAAATATATACCTATAATAACTCAGAAATCTGCCACCCAGCCACTAGCTGACGTAAACAGAAATGCTAATGAACCAATAAAACAAGAGCATATACAACACAAGCAGTGTCATCATGTCTTTATTCATTTATGACTCCTTAAATTTGGAAGCAATTATGGCAACAAATATTCTATCGTTCGATGTTTTAGGTCATTTAATTTGATGTTTAATCTAAATACCATTTTAAAGGGATAGTTCACATATTCTAAAATGCTTTTCTGTGGAAAGTTTATGAACAATTTATATGTTACCTGTAGTAGATAGCACTTTGAATGACCTCAGTTTGGTGAAATAAAAGCTTAACTCTGACCAGACAGAGGAGTAAATCACAGCTGGACCAGTTACAAAAAAGATGTCTGTATTTTAAAAAATCTTTAATCTCAAAAACATGTGACACAAAATGTCACATTCTGTGCTAGTTTCAACCTCTGCACTGCCATTGATTTTATATTACACTATATTGTTGTATTAAAAATAAGAACATTTGACCAGGAACTTCAATAAATTATGCTGTAAAAATAATAGAGCCCTGTCTGTGTAGATAACTGCAAGGATTAATCATGGATGTTTTTATAACTTTAACCCTTGGACTGGCAGGTCATTTGGTAAAGAATACTTTTGTTTCTATATTCTATTGAAAGATTTACAGAAAACTAAACTACTAAACAAAAACATTCTAAAAACTATAGGGATGCTTGATAAAATGTTACAAATATTAACTCACATTATTATTACACTAATATTACATGTATTATTTCAATAGTTTTTACTGTAGGCAGTAGAGGAACGAGAAGTCATCGATATCATTAATAAATGTAAACACAAAACATCCACAGACTGTCATGATCTAGACATGACAACTGTTAAAAAAGTACTTGAAGGAATATCTAAACCACTAACTTACATCTGCAACTTATCATTTCAGACCGGTACATTTCCAAATCTAATGAAAATAGCTAAAGTTGTACCGCTGTATAAAACTGGGGATAAACATCACTTCACAAACTACAGACCTGTTTCCTTACTTCCTCAATTCTCCAAAATACTAGAAAAACCGTTCACCTACCGCCTAGATACATTTTTAGAAAAACATAAACTACTTACTAACAGTCAATATGGATTTAGAGCAAACTGTTCAACATCACTGGCACTAATTGAATCGTTAGAAGAAATCACAACCGCAATAGATCAGAAACAGTGTGCAGTAGGAATATTCATAGATCTGAAAAAAGCATTCGACACGATCAATCACAACATCCTGCTAAATAAACTGGAACGCTATGGAATCAGGGGGGTGGCACTGGACTGGATCAGGAATTATCTGACCAACAGGAAACAGTTTGTGACGTTATGAAATCAGTTCATCATGCTTGGACATTGTTTGTGGCGTTCCCCAGGGGTCAGTGTTGGGTCCAAAGTTATTCATTCTTTATATTAATGATATCTGCAAGGTGTCACAATCATTAAAGTTAATTTTATTTGCAGATGACACAAATATTTTCTGTTCTGGGGACAACTTCAAGGACCTCCTACATATGGTCAACTCAGAACTACAAAAAATAAAATAATGGTTTGACTTGAATAAATTATCATTAAACCTGAAGAAAACTAAAATCACGTTGTTTGGGAAAAACAGCTTAAATTTACAAGAACAAATCCAAATCGATGGTGTGAAAATTGAAAGAGTCAATGAGATCAGATTTCTTGGTGTAATAATGGACAACAGAATCAGCTGGAAACCCCACATGAAACATTTAAACAATAAAATCTCAAGAAGCATCTCAATATTAAATAAAGTCAAACACATTCTGGACCAAAAGTCACTCCACATCCTATACTGTTCACTTATTTCCACATACTTAAATTACTGTATAGAGGTTTGGGGAAACACCTATAAATGTTCATTATCATCATTATCTGTGTTACAAAAACGGGCTCTAAGGATCATACATAACACTGGTTACAGAGATCATACAAACACATTATTCTTCAAATCACAAATTTTAAAATTTTCAGATATAGTTCAGTATCAAACAGCACAATTAATGTATAAAGTAACCAATAATCTACTTCCAGACAATGTACTAAAACTGTTTTATAAAAGAGAGGGCAGGTATCCGTTAAGAGGGGAGTTCAAATTCAAACATGCTCGAGTCCGAACTACGTTAAAAACCTTTAGTGTGTCTGTGTGTGGAGTGAGACTCTGGAACAGAATGAGTGACGAACTGAGACGATGTCCAAGGATGATGCTGTTTAAAAAGAGGTTCAAACTTATGATTTTTACAAAATACAAGCAGGAAGAAGGTCTCAGAGAATGTGCCTAAACTCAAAATGTGTTATTTATGTCTTCATTGTGATAACCCATGTGCCATGTTATGTTAATATGTCGTAAAGTTCTTTTTCTACAAAAATTACCGGAGGACTACATTAACTAATTTTTAGTTATCAGATGTCGAGAAGAGGGTGGGATTACATAAGCTGATGCTTCTTCCTACTCCCTTTTGAACATGTGTAAAAGAAAAAAAGAGAGAGAAAAGAAAAGAAAAAAAAGAGAAAAATTCTGAATGGCAGTCATGTCATTGACCATCTCTACTGTATTGTTATTATGATGGAGATTAGTAATTGTTTTGTTATATGTAGATATGCATTTTCTTCTTCTTCTTCTTTTTTCCCCCCGTTACTTATACTGTATTAATGTTATAAATTAGCCTTTTAAATTATATAATTTACTCAACTTATTTTTTTTAATCATAATAATATTTTGTAGACTGATGGCTAAAACATTATAATTAATTTTAAAATGACAAACAAAATAATTTTAACAACAATCAGCGATATATTTCATCACTAATTCTGAAGCAGCCTAGAACAATCTCATTTCATCACAGAAAACAAATGTACAAAAAGTTTAAAACCTAAAAATATTCCCATTAAAGCAATGGGATTGCAGCAACCTTTCATATTTTGAAATCCTTTCTGATGATTTAAGCTCTTAGGATAGGAGACCGCGCACCATGTTGGTCCTGGTTTAAATAAGTCAACATCTAATGGATGAACTGACCTGAACTGAAGCACCTTTGGTAATCTCTTACCTTTTTCTGTTGCATTACCTTCAAGCTGACATTTAAAGTCACTTTTCTTCAAACATCCCACAGAGACCTCAATACTATCTGCTACTTTTGTGCATTACACAACAAGTGAGACAGAATGGGGGGGGGGGGGGGG
>SSNR01000167.1:628969-744199 GCA_006937965.1 Callopanchax toddi | reverse complement strand
GGGGGGGGGGGGGGGGGGGGGGAATGGAAATTTAAGCCTGTTAAAGATCAGCAAGGGCCACTGCAATTTTCATAGCACTAAAGTTAGTGCCTAAAGGGATGTATCGACCACTTTGAAGAGTGTTTTTGTGCAGAAGTGTTTAAAAATGGAAGAAAGTCTGATGGCAGCCTGTCAGGTTTGTGGTCTGTAGCAGACAGTGAAGTGAAATTAAGTGACAGCCCCATTACTTCATCCTCTCTGTCAACATCCAGGAGGACCTTTGACCCTCTCACCCTCATGTTCATGGATTTTGTTTCAGCCTTTTCTCCCACATCTTCAGTTCAGACCCGACCCAACAGGCTGGACGTCTGCTGACAAGTTTCCATCCACTCAGGTCATTGGCGTCCTGTTTGTCCTGGCTTGTTTTCGTCCAGCAGCTCCCCGGAGCTTTGTGTTCTCTCTTTGCTGAAGACTGCTGCAGACCAGATTTAAATAAACATTTTAACAACTTTACACAAGTTAAAGTTAAATCTGGGCTGTGTTCAGGTTAGGATGGATTCTTCTTGAAAGTTTCTGAAGTCTAGGAACAACAACAGCTGTTGAAGTTACACAGAGCTCTGCATGCATTTTATCAGAAGTCTGCCAGAGAAAACAGCTGGAAATGACCTGAGTGTGGTGTAGTCATTTGGCAGCTTGATGTTAGTCAGTATACAGGGGTGAGTAAAGGACAGTAAACTCAGAGGCAAAAGGTTGTTTTTCCTCTCTTGGATATGAATAGTGTCATGCTTGACTTTTGATTGTACCTTGGATGCCTTTGATTGATAATTAGCATTAGCAGGTGTCTGGATGCATCGACTCACTGGCCACACTATATTATAATTCCTGTTTGATTGCTTGTTAACACAAATAGCTGATCAGCCACTCGGATGGCAGCAACTCAATGCTTTCAGGCATCTAGATGTGGTGAAGACGACCTGCAGAAGTTCAAACTGAGCCTAAAAAGACAATGTCACACGGTTGTTAGTGCCATATAAGCTGGTCCATTTCAGAAATGGGTGTTCGACTAGGATTTTCAGCCACAATCATCTCAAGGGTTTACATAGAGCGGTACAAAACAGAGGAATTGTCCAGAGCAGCAGCCGTTTGGACAAATACGTCAGAATGGGCTGACTGGTTCTAACCAAGGTCTGCAGAACACCATCTGTGAATGTTGAACTTATAGCAGATGGACTACAGCAGCAGAACCCACATCAGGTGTCTGTTCTCGTTCAGCCAGAGCAGGCTGTTGACAAGTTAGCCAACTTAGCTGACAGGTTAGCCTGTCAGCTAAGAACAGGAAACTGAAGCTACAGTTCACACAGGATCACCAGAATTGGACAATAGGGGACTGGAAAAACGTTTCCTGGTCTGATGAGTCTCGATTTCAGCAGCAACATTCAGATGTTTGGGTCAGAATTTGGTGTCAACATGGAAGCATGGATTCATCCTGCCTTGTATCAATGTTTCAGGCTACTGGTGGTGTGATGGTGATCATTTAAACTCCAGCCTACCTGAGTATTGTTGCTGACCACAGTGGACCCATCCTCTAATGGCTAATTCTAGCAGGATGATGCTCCATGTCACAAAGATCAGATCATCTCTAACTGGTTTCTTAAACATGACTTTATAAATTAATCATTTCAGAAATGTATTCACAGAGATTCAAAAACATCAACAACTGTTGTGACAATCCATCTGATTGTTGTTATTTCAGACCAGCTAACACGGCCATCGCTAACACCACTGGCTAGGTAAAAGGGTCCTGTTCAGTTCTCAGGAACTCATTACCGATCAGCAAAACAACAGACACCTAAGAAAATTAACTGCTCTTCATAAAATTTATCAACAAATTACTTAGCACAGACATGAAAACACGAAGAGCTTAAACCTCCTTCCAGCAGTCATATAAGGTGAGGGGAGGACTTATTTTCTCAGCATAGAATAAAATTTCAGCAGCTGTGATGAACGAGTTGTTTGCATCGGCTCGCCTTGAGCATTTTATAAATATTAATAAGCTTAATTTATTGGTAGCTGCTTTCCGAGCGAACTATAAAATGCAGTAGACGTAGGCAGTAAAAGGCAAACAGGAGTAGAGCAGCACCATTATTTTGTTTTGTGATGCAGCGGAAAGCTGACTGCACACATTTCCCCTACAACTCCTCACATTTTGTTTACAGGCTATTGAAAAAGAAAGATTTTCAGGTTTGGCAGGAAAATGAAGTTCAGCCCTGGTTATTGGAAGTCCTTTGAAATGCTGAGACAATGCTACTGAGGGCTGCACAACATCTCACCTAAAGCTGAGCTCAAGCACGGGAAAAGTTTGAAAATCTGAGCACTGCTGTCACTGCTTTCTAGGTCAGTAGGAAGGGGAAATTAAATGATACGCTGTGTGTTTAGCTTGTGGTTACAAAAACGACCTAATGGAAGCAAAGCGGTGAATTCACTTGTTGCATTACTGAGATTACGTTGTTAGATGGAATTATAAATTAGTGATCCAAATGTAGGTAGGAGACCTATGAAAACAAAATGTTTATTAGCACACACTGGCATGAAAGAAAACCTTTAAATAACAGTTACATGGGATAATACTTCTTTACAGAGTCACACTGTGAAAGGGAGAAAACGTCACTTCCCAGAAGCCTACTGATGTCATGATGATTTGGTAATAAAAAAATTTAAGTCTCCTGTAATTAGGTTGCAAATTTGTTCCGGATGATTTCTCCGCCCTCCACCTCCACCTGCTCGTAAAGCCACTTCCTGTCGCAGCGGCACTCGACCCCGCACTTGCGCGATCCACATTCTGGGCAGGGGTAGAAGCAGCCCATGCAGTCCACATCCAGACAGTCGCACATGTCTCTGCCGTTGGACAGCAGTCGGCCTTGACCGTCGTACACTCTGCTCTTGGCCGCGACGTTCTGCCTGCTTAGTGGAGATTTAAAAGAAAAAAAAAAGACTGACATGATGTGATCTGCTCCCTAAAGATGCAGCGGTCTGATTTTCATTTTCTTTGAAGCTGTTCGCCCTCAGTGGCTTTCTATAATTACTTTTTCCACTTGTTTTCCATCGCACATTATGACAGCGTAAATTTATCACAGCCAAATATAAAACCATCTGCACGTATCTTCATTAACACCGTCAGCGTCTAACACACCCGGGCAATGTCAGCTGACATAAAGGAGTCAGTCAGACCTGAGGACACTTCTGCCTTTTGCTTTATCATGAAACAATGATCAAACTCAGATTTCAGTCATCTAATTAGAGCCAGCAGGAAAATACAAGCCCCTGAAAACTATTACCAGAAATGTGCCAGCTCCTCAATATACTGCCTGGTCAGTTATCAGAAAGAATACGCAATATTTAAAAATCCATTGGAAGTTTCCAGCAGCTGCTTAATGCTACAATCAGTTCAATCAGAGAGGAAACAAATTACACCCCAATTTCCCGTAAAAATGTGATTTGTAAGCAATAGAACAAAACTGGGTGTTTCTCTCTCTGTTGGGCTGCAAGATGAAGAGAGTACATTCTTTCCCTTAAAAGATGAGCATGAATAAAGAGCTGCCATTCCTAAAGTTACCCTCCAAACTGCTGAGGTAGAGCAACAAAGAAACACCCTCACTGATCCTCACCTGTCAGACAGCTGTTTCCCTCCACGACCTCCTCGTCCACCCTGCAACAACATCAGGACACTTTACACACAGAAATGATGAACGTTCTTTTCTTTAGTTTTAAGTGGCATCAAGGTGAAAGTCAAAAACAAAAATGTTAACTTTATTGTCTTAAAATGCAACTAATGCTCAGCTTTGAGTATGACTTGAAAATGTATTTAAGCTTTTTATTGTCTATGAATATTTATGGCACAACAATAATCTTGTAATTTTAAAAGCTCAGGTTCCCTTTAAAAATGACCTTATGTCTGCCATTTTAAATCATAGGTTTTCACAGTAAAACCACTTGTGTGACTTTTTTCAAAGGAGAAAATAACACCACCTTGTCGACTGTGACAGAAAACTCACCCTGAACCCGCCTCTCTTCTCCCTGCGCATGACAACCTCTCTCGCTTTGTCTTTGTCTGCTTGTGTTCCCATCTGATTTGCCACATTTGTCTCTTTTGGTATTACTCCTCGTTTGCGCAGTTCAATCTGTATAAAGAAAAAAAAAAATGGAAAAGAAAACACAATCCCTTGTTCAGACTGAAAACAAAATGTTCAAGAAGAAAACAGAACGTGTCTGGAGCTCTCACCTTTGAAGAGTCCTGCCCTGGGGAGAATATTGTGGGCACCGCGTCCTCTCTCAGAAACTGCTTGCCGTTGTAGTCCCTGAAGCAGTCCGTTCTGAAATGCTCAGAGCAGAGGCAAGTGTTGGCAGTCGGGGTGAAGTTTTTCATCCCCAGGCTCTGCACCCATTTGTTGGCAAGTAGAGGTTTGCTAAGAGGGAACCTGACAAGAGGGAAGAGAGGAGGGAGACGTGTTTCAAACCAGGCTGCAGGACTTCAACTACCGCACACCTTAGGATAATTATCAGTGCGTTGGTGGAATAAATAATGCGTAAACATTAGATGAGATTCCAGCAGGCTGATTTAATTTCTAAATGGAGTATTTTCTGTTCACTGGAAATATTCTAGTGGACATATGCAGTAGCCTGAAGCATTCAAATCTGTTGCATCTTTATTTTATAAAACCACCATGGAGTAAAACAGAAACCTAGAGTTTGTGTTGAAAGGACGGAGTGCAGACATGTGCAGGTTTGTTATAGTTAACTTCCATTTACATGTCAAGAACACACCTTTCTTACACATATGTATTTATTTATGACTTCCTTCTTATGTTTTAATAAAGCGAGTTATTTTTAGCAGATATGATTTCGCTATTAAACAAAGTATTTCTGAAGGTTACGCTTTGACACTTTGACATTGCAAATAATAAAGCTTACTTTCAAAAACTGATATGTGCTCATCTATGCAAACATCACAAGTCAGTTCAAATCTGTGGTGTGTTTTAACTCAGTTAAGTATAAACCAGAGCATTTTTTAAAAACACGATTTACCAAAGAGACACGCTGTTGTTGTATGCAAAGAATTTTGTTTATTTCTCGTAATTTTGGGGAAATAGGCATGGGCTGGTTACTGGTTTCAAAGTAAATTGCAGTTTTAAAAAGTCAAGGTACCAAACCCACTTTTTTCTGTCATGCCAGCTGTTTAAATCCTTCCTGTTCAAAACCTATCAGCACATGTAACTCTGCTCTTTTGCTGCACCAAGCAAAGCTCCCCCTCCCTCCCATCTGTGATGCTAACAGGTTACTAGTAGTTACACATGCACTCCGTATAGCTTTTAGTTTAGTCCTTTTAGACAAAATTAAAATTTGCAGCCAGCTGAGAGAGTTTGTATCAAAATGAATCAGAATCAGGTTTATTTTGTCTAGTATGTAACAAGCAAGGAATTTGACTCTGGTCTCACTTGCTCTTGTACTTACACACAAACAACAGTGAAAGGTAAAATGAGGTGTAATCCTGGGTGAGTCACTGCTGATACCAGCTACTCGTTACCTCACTCGGTTGGCGGGTTGGCCTCAGAGTTCCTTTCTACTGTAGTCATCTGCAGTTTGTTTTTGTCCCGTTTGGTTGCTGACCCACACCAGATCATGATGGACTGACAGAGGACAGACTGGTTTGTGGACATGCAAAAGTAAACCAGTTACTCCTCTGGCAGGTTAAACTTCCTGACTTGCTGCAGGAATTCATCCCTTGCTGGGCCTTCTTAATATCTGTGTCTATGTTTGCCGACCATTTTCAGGTCCTGGGTGATGGTGGTACTCAGAAACTTGAACTTGGCTGCCATAGACACAGTGCTGTTGAGAATTGTGATGGGGGACAGAGGTGGGGGGGCTCCTTCTGAAGTCCACTGCCATTTCCACAGTTATTAGAGTGCTGAGCTCCAGGTTGCTCTGACTGCACCAGAAAACCAGCTGTTCCACCTCCCGTCTGCATGCAGGCTCAATGAAATGATGGATGAGGCCGATGGCATAAATCCCTGCATCGTCAAAATGTTGCACGATGTGATGCAGCCCAATGTTGACTGCATCATCCACATACCTGTTTGCCAAATACACAGAGTGCAGGAGGTCCAGCAGGGGTCTTGCTGATCTTCAGGTGGTTCAACACTAGCCTTGCAGAAGATTTTATGACAATAGACAGCAGGGTGACGGGCCTGTAGCCATTTAATCCTTGGATGGAGGGTTTTTTGGGGACTGGGATGATGATGGAGCTTTTGATTCACACTGGGACTATGCATAGCAGCACCAGTGATGTGCTGAAGATTGTTGTGAAAATTAGTGTAAACTGCTCAGCACAGACCTTCAGGCAGGATGGAGACACACTGTCTGGGCCTGGATCCTTCCTGAGCCATTAACTTTTGATAAAGGCCATTTCTGAAAATCTGGTGTACCTTGTCCTTACAGAACAGCAGAGCATGTGGGGGAGAGGTGGTGGTGAACAATGGGTGTTATCAAGGCAAGTGGTTGATAAACAATGTCTTCTCATATCTAAAGTAGAACTCATTCAGGTCCTCTGCTGTTTGTCAATTCCCTTCAGACTGAGGGGATGGGCTACTGTAATTGGTGATGTACCTCCTGCCTCGCCACACTGAAAGAGAGTCGTTAGCTGAGAAATTACTTTTCAGCTTCTCAGAGTAGCACTTCTTGGCAGCTCTGATTTCTTTATTCAGTGTGTTTCTGGCCTGGTTGTACAGGAGTCTATAGACACATGTATACATCCACCTTGATTTTTTAAAGCTGCCTCAGTTTGGGAGTAAACCAGAGTTTGTTGTTATTATATGTGCAGAATGTTTTGATAAATACAAACAAGTTATCACAATCAACCCTCAAACCAGAACTGATGTATGTAGTTTTAGGAGAATAGTAAAGAGTTGTGGTCTATATCTATAACGGTGGTTTTCAGAAGTGTAGGTGTTTTTAGTTCAACATTTAAACTGACAGCTCCACAGTCAGCGCCATCCAGCACTGAGGTGTGTTTTTGTCTTACCACTGAATTTTCTGCATGAACAGGATCTTGTACTAATATTTACAAACTTGGGTGATGAAATTAACAAATAAAAATGCATATAATTTGGTTAAATGAATGCATGTTTGTTTCCTTTTTGAAAACCTGGCCATGTTTTGTGTTTTAGTACAATAACAATACCCCTCTAGAAAAAAGGCATTAGGTGCCGTTTTAAAATCCACAAATGTCCATTTAACGTTAAGCGAACACTGAAAAGCATCTACAACACAAATACATGTCTGTTTCTGATTACAATCCCGATTAAACGTGACACGGTTACTTAAAACTTTAAAGATAACGCATAGGGCAAAACGTACCTGTAAAATCTGATTTCCGATCCTTTTACAAACTTATTATTACATCCTGGTGACGCACAAATGACAGGCATGATGCCCTTTTAGAAAGACTTATCTGACAATAAAGAAAACGTTTTTAAAAACGCAAGGCACACGGAACACACTACCGCAGTTTGTTGTTGTGTTATATTTTTTCTTCTTTGTTTTCTATAACTTCCTGTTTAGTCATTAGAAGAGTCTGCCTTCTAGCGGAATTATGCGGAATTACACAAAAATTTTATCCAATACTATCAATGTTATTTCTTTCCAGATTTAGCAATCTAAACTATCACATTTTCTCATATAAAGTAATTGTTTTAACTTCATTTAATTTTGTTCATTTGGCCGTTTTAATAGCACCTCTTATACATAACAATCGCTATTGTTTGACTCCCTTCAATTCTTCTCTCTTATTCATCTCTTGATAAAGTTACATTTACTGTTGATATAATATTTGTGTTTACTGATGCTTCACACTATTCTAAGTTCTGATTTTTTTACATTCAGTTTTAAACATCTAGAGTTTAAAGTTACAATGATTCAAAGTTAGAGGGCTATTAATAGTTTACACACACACACACGAAGCTTGGTATTATTTGAGCCTAATTGTCAAAACTCCATAATATTAGGATTTCCTTTAAGAATTTATTTAATAATTTTTTCTATTATGCTCTCCTTTAAATCAAAATTTTCCTTTTGTTCATCATATCTTCAGTAAAATGTATTGTCTGTCACACCAACATTTGTATGTTTCTAATGTCTGCTAATCTTATTCATCTCTTGTTACTTTGACCCAGTGGTTTTCTTTCAGAACTTCAAAATATCCAATAATCCTCATTCAAATGGAATTTATATTTGCAAAAATTGTTAAAAAAAAATTAATACTTGCAGTTTGCTATTTGAATTGTTTTTTAAATGTAATTAATTTGTGACATGATGCAAAAAATTAGGAGGATCAGAGATGAATTTGCAGTTTTTCATTTACAATGACTGTGTTCATTACACGCTTGTAATTTAGATAAAGAAAGTAACACATGTAGTGTTTTTGCTTCCTTTTGCATTTTGTTTCAGTGCTTTTAAAAAATAAAATTTCCTGGTTTTTTTGCATTTTATCAGGGATCTGCTACCCTGGGACCTTGGAGACATTTTTACAACCTGTCTAACTAAATATAGTTTGTTTAGAACCATAAAATCAAAAACTCAAAAGTTCATGGTCTGATGTGATGGATTTTATTTCTGTTTTTGTTTGTCAAATGTCTAAAATTTTAGACAAAAATGAATAAACTATATGTCTGGACATATTTTCTTGTTCAGAACTATTTGAAAACTGAGTATAAGCCGCCCAGTTAGAAATACGTAAACTATTATTTTCACACCAATGTGTTAAAAAACAATAATCTGGAAAATAACAGGTTGCTGATAATTAAAAAACAGATAACCAACATACTGAAATAGTCTACTCAAAACTGAATGGTTTCGAAGTACCATTTCTTCACCTGTAAGACAAAACGCAGGGCAGCAAACACCCGGGACTCCTAGGTCACATGACGAGAGACGCTAGCTAACGACAGCCACAGTCGGGAGTCGCATACAGACACGGAGTAACAAAACCCTATAAACTTGAAAGAAGTCACTGAAGTGTGAAGTCTATGGCAAGTAAACAATTAACTCTTTTTGCGTTTTTGAACATAATTCTGAAACCCTGAGGCTAAAATTAGCTCAGTTGGCTAAATTGAAGTTGTTTTATATCGTGTGCGGGCTGTTATTGGCCTTGTGCGGATCGACAAAGCTAATCTCACTTACACATCCTGTTTGTTGTTTTTAGTCATGTTTGCTAGTTAGTGACTGAAAGTTAGACACGTTTAACTACTGATAACTTTATCTAACTAATGAATAGATCCTCAACTGTAGTTAGCATTTAAATTGTTTGTTTAAACCTAGTAAATTAAAGAATTCAAGATTGGATAACTATCTCAGCTAATGTTAGCACTAAGTCTATAGTTGGAAAGAACACAAAATTAGTCACAAGCAATAACTTGTCTCAGAAAAAATTCGCCAAATGCTTTCTGAGCATTAGTTTGCCCTTTTATTCACTATTTTATCATAATTGTATAAAATGTCATTGCTAATTTTAACTTGAGGCACTAGCTCAAAGTTAACTGTTAAAGAAGCAACACAACTGAAGGGCTAACCATAATTTCAAACAGTTGTTTCATTATTTAAAGCAAGATTGGCATGCATATTTGTGTTTTGTACAATTTAAGAAGGTGATGAAAGTAAGATGAATGTTAGACTTTTTTATTATGACCTCTTCACAATCATTAGCAAAGTTTAGGTGAAACAAAAATGTCTCGAGTCTTCATGGTCATCTAAGCATTTCCACCACACTTTGATGCCTACAAGTCAAGGCAATTTTCATAAATCACTCTCCTGACCTTTAAGTAAACCGTTTGATGCCAAGGGAAGTCGGGATGCTGAGCCTGAGATTTTTGAAAAAGTCCACAGGATTACAGAGCGCATCAGACTCCACTGTCACAATGAGTGGGGTTGAGTTCTGCCTAAGTGTTCAAAGATTTATTAAAATGTATTGTAATATTTATTATATTAATCAGCCTACACCAACATATACAGTCTGTTGAAATGTTACCAAATGCTTTATAATCTAATGGTGCATTTGCATGCAAACAAAAACTACTAAATACGGGGAGGCAGTAGCTCAGTGGTAGGGTGTTGGGTCTTGCAACCGAAGGGTTGCAGGATCAAATCCCTGCACCGGCTGGGTTACCTTGTCATTGTGTCCTTGGGCAAGACACTTTACCCTCATTGCCTGCTGGTGGCAGTGGTCAGAGGGCTGGTGGCGCCTCTGTGTCTGGGCGCCTCGCCTCTGTAGCTCCATCAGCATGTGAATGACTGACTGATGTAAAGCGCTTTGTAGTCCACTGACTTCGAAAAGCGCTATACAAATGCAAATACATTTACATAAATATGTCTGACTGTCAATGTCCTGTTCATTCAACTCAACATTTGTGTAACACCTTTCAAACACATGTTTAACTCAAAGTTGCAGCAGGAGGAAAGGAATAAAGTATATAAAATTTAAAGAATAAAAACTTTTAAAAGCAAATAGAATAAAAACATAAGGGTTAGAAGAAGATCAATGATAAGATAAACCTAGTTTAGAATGTTATTTTGAAAATGCTTGAATAATTCATACACTACAGACATTTGACATATCACTCCATCAAGGAGTTGTGGACAGAAGCACTTTTTTTTTTTTTAGCATTTTGGTAACTTCATTAGTCCAGATCATGGTTGCAAGTTCTAGTTTATAATTGGAAGCTCTCAGATAATTAAAATAAGTGTAATTAAAAGTTAAATGGACCTAACTGGTTACAACAAACACATTTGTTTGGAGGAGAAAAGGGAGTGGAATTCAACTTCTTCTGCATGTAAGGTGGATGAGTCATGCTCAAAGCTTTTGTTTTAGCAACCTGTACAATAAACATTTCACTGGCTGTGTGAAGAATAAATAAAACATCACCCTTCTGTTAGAAAATATAAAGATAAAATTAGAATAGCACAACACTTTTGGGATTATAAATACACTTTTAAAAAGGGCAGTCGACTGTTTTAGGAGTCACTAGCAGAATGTCATGGTATTCATAATTTGAGTGTCTAAAAATGATCTGTGCAGGAGATGATCTCAGAAGAGGAATGCTTACATTAAGGATTAAGAATCTCACTGGAATTTTACCTTCATTCAGTAAAAAGAGGCAGATTCCACAAAATGTGTTTGCAAGTTATAGTATTTGCCTTAGGTGGTGTTATTAATCATGACTCTGCAGGGTGCTCACACCTGCTGAAGAATGAAAGGGATTGTTACCTTTGACTTAAGGACCTGTGTGTTTGAGATCATTTGTTTTTATTTACTAACAGAAAATTTGACCACAGTGTTGAACTCTTTTTTTTCTCTTGCTATTAGAGGACTTGCTAATAATATGTCTTGTTTTGTACTGAATTTTTTAAATTCACCTGCTTTTTAGTGCAAAATGGCATAATGCATTGTCACTGTTGTCTGGTGACCTGAAATAATTTCTCACAATCTCACCAAGTGCTTACTTGAGGATATCTCTATATAAAAAAACAAAAAAGGCACATCAGGGTGGACCTGTAAGTGGACCACTTCTTCTTCCATCTGTGGGTGTGCCTGGGAACAAGTGTGCCTGTAATTCCTAAAATCACTGACATCTTCATTTCACATCAAGTTGGTTGCTGAATGTGGAAAATCAGTTTTGCTTCTCAAGTGAGAGCTGCATCTGTTTCATTTAAGAACTTTGAGGAAGCAACATTTCCCACCCAGTCTTGCTGATTGTATTTATACACTGATGCTTTATTTTCTCACTGGGTGTATTTCTGATAACAGCTTTATTTCTGTAAATGGTATCCACCAACATGGTTGCTGACTGTAACTTTCCCAATTCCACATTTGCAGAGAATTTACAACTCAAAATAAAAGTAATTTGTCAGCCCTTCCACCTTGAAAATTACAAAATTGACAGTCACCTATTTTCAACTGATTAATTGGCCCTAAGTCAACCAGCTGACACTGGTAAATAAATTGTGAAATTGTTTATCACCAGCCGACATGTGAGATAAGAAACAGTTCTTTTGTTTAACAAAATTGTTTGGCTTGAGTTTGAATCTGCTACTCAAGTTTGAAATGACAAAATAAATGTTTTATTGAAACATCTGTTTTGTGGGAATAGATTAGGTAATTTTGTGAAAAGTTAATTTTGTTTTATTGATTTTGATGGCAGTTTCATTTCCAACAGTTTATGAAAACAGGCACACTGACAAAGGTGACTGACCGATAAGATGCAGGGAACATTGGACTTTACCAGTCAGATCAGGGTGGGGATAACACGAGGACTCATACCAGGGGAGAAACATTTTTTACAACTGAAAAGAGTGAATTCAGTCAATAAAGCATATCTAATTATTACACCTGCTGCCTAGATTAGAGCTTGTTTTATTGTTTTATTTTTTCTTGATCAGAAATTAAACCTGAAGCTCTTTTGACACATTTGACATATTGATTTGTAGTTACTCACTATGTTTTGATTTTCAGTATCATCTGTTAGTCTTTTACTTGAATGGTGGATAACTCTTGATTTGTTTGCAGTTTTGCCTCATATTTATTTTAGAAGTTCAATCAAAGTGAATTAAGTTGTTTTTGTATTTTTTAAGGACATTTCCCTTCTTATCCGAGGAGCACAAATTATTTTCTCCTGATTTTATTCTTTGTTTTATCAGTAGCTTTGGGTACAGACAGATCGGGATGTTAAGCAGTGAACGACAGTGCTATTTATATATTTTGTAAATTGTCTAAAGTGTAGGAAAGATCATAAAGTACTTTGAGTAGTATTAGTTTGTCTAACTGAAATGTGTTGTGTTATTTCTTGGAGAGAAAAGGCATATATCACCACTGTGGTTCAGGTTTTAAGTCTAGCAAATGACCTAGAGTAACCTGTGGTGTTCCCTGTTTCACCCTGTCTCCTCCCTCTCTGTTTTTCCTCTCGTCTCCCATAGGGCGTTGTTGAAAGGGACTTTTTCCTACTCGCTGTCTTCAAGATATTGAATCAATAAAACTTCTGCACAATTATTCACAGGGATTTTGACACCCTGGAAAGCTCAACAGGCAAGCTAGTCCTCCATCAACGCAGAGACATTGACAGCATGAGGATGTGGACTCACGTGGGGAAGATGGATAGGCAATAAATAGGACATCAGCTTCTGAGGTAAGGTCAGTCCAGCACCATGGCTGCCGCAAGATCAGTGTAGCAAGTAGGGCTGCACAATTCTGGATAAAATGAGAATCACTTTTTTTTTTTGCTTAGAATTGAGATCACAATTCGCTCACAATTTTTTTCCAATACAAATATTTATTGCACTAATTACCGTATCTGAACATCAACTTTGTCACAGCTGACACTGAACATAAAAACAATATCTCTCTTGTCTCCTCTTACGTACACAACCTTTGAATAATTTTAACAATAACGACAATTTTGAACTTTGTCATTTGAGGGAGAAAGAGGGAACGCTTGTTTTCATGCAGATTATGTCCCAGATCAAATGCGGTACAATCGTCGTCTTCTTTTTTTAAGAATTGTTGTCATTTGAAAATGAGATTGCATACAAGTCTGAATTGAGATCATGATTTTTTTAAATGAATAATTGTGCAGCCCTGCAAGTTAATTTGAACTTTAATGTTGTAGCCAACAATATGTAAACAGTAAGTGACGTTATGAAAGGTTACAACCTTCCTCTTTGTGGTATCAAAAGTGTGAGTTTCCTTATTATGTCAGGGGTTTTTGACCGTTTGAAACCGTTGTCACTTCGTTTGAAACCGTTGTCACTTTGCTCATCCTTGTTTAAGCGTAAAGCTTATCAAAGGGGGGAGGGGGGGGGGGGCTTGGCAAATAACTGCCTTCACCGGCGTAGTAGCTGTTTTATTGTTTTCAGTTTCTTCTTTTCTTTTTACTTTCTTTGTAAAATTGGGAATTTATACAACTTATTTGAACTACTTGTCAGCATAGTGGAACTTTAGGGCCTCTTAAAACCTTATTATTGCCATGAGCGTTTTCACCTGGACATTTTGTGCAGATGGAAGTGGAGTGGTCCTATCTCTGGTAATAATCATTCATAATCATAGTAGACATTAAACAGTCCAAATTTGGGGGTGGCACAGTACTCAGACTCAGCTTTTGGTCCAACTGTTTCTATTGTGGTTTCTGACATGTTCGCACTTTCCTTAGTGATAAAAAACAAACAAAGTATGGCATGTAGTATTTGTAAAATACCATTAAAAGACAGAAAATTAACTTCAGTAAGTTTTCAGCCAACAAAACTAACTAATTTAAGTATAAATCATGTTTTTTAATTGATGTGGAAAAACTTGTCTAGATTTTTATTTAATACCCAATCCTATAATATTAGGTGTAACAACACAGCAGTCAGCTACAGTCTCAGAGGTGATTATAGTTTTCATAAGCTTTGTTCTCAAAACATTTTATAGAACTAATAAACCCCAAAGACCTGTGGAAATCTGTCACATTAGACTCAATGTTTTATTTAAATGGAATCAACAAATGATCAGTGTAAGGAATTTGTCAAAAATAACACAGTATAGTTTCTGTATGTATAATATTACTGAAAATAATGCTTAGTTTTATTTGTCAAAAGGCCAGCATTTACTGAGTGAGCTTTCTTTTCTGCAGGCTGTTTGAGAATAGCTGAAAATTATGTTTGTGTGTCTGCTGAATCAGTTTCCTGAAATGTGTCCCTTTGTGGCGCATGACAGACTTTCATTTCTGTTTTTACATCCAGCTAGTTTTGTTTGGCGAATATTTGTTTAGGTTGAATCTTAGTTATTTCAAACACTTATGTCTCAAGGCTTTCTAAGAATAACACAATGCTTTACAAGATCATA
Organism: Callopanchax toddi; assembly: GCA_006937965.1. NCBI lineage: Eukaryota > Metazoa > Chordata > Actinopteri > Cyprinodontiformes > Nothobranchiidae > Callopanchax > Callopanchax toddi. Next base: position 729,300 of record SSNR01000167.1, on the reverse strand, counting down.
TTAATGCCCCATCATTGATGTCATGTGTCACATCCCTATAACACTAACCTAATCCATATGAGAAGACAACACACGGTCTAAAAGAGAGAGAAAACATTTCATATAAATATGTGATCTCATGAAAGTCCAGCTGTTCAGCACACTCAGACAACTACAGAAGCAAATACATAAACTTCAAGGTCCAATCATCAATGAAGATTACATTTTGCTCCATTTTTTGGAGAGGAAGCAGATAAAAGTATATTTTTTGACATGCTTTTCCTCGTTGTGTTTTTTGTTACTATAAATGACAACATAAAAGTACCATGGTATCTGATCAGGATATTGTGATTCCACAGGTACACGTTGATTTCGTAATGACAAGCTGCTGTGCAGAAGATGTCCACGTTGTCTATGACTGATATCCCAGATGTTGGTCATGGTAAGAAGAAAAAGCTTTTAGTTTTTTTATTGAATCATGTTGAGAGATCAGAGAGGATGTTATTCTTCCAAAGCCTCTCATTGCTACACTGGCACAAAGTTTATACAATAGTGCTTTATGTATGTTTTTAGAGTGTTTTTGTGGTCATTATGAGGAAATTAATTTGATGTTTGACTGTGTCCTAAAGGGGGTTTACAGCCATTTTGAAGTGTGTCTATGTGTAAAAGTGATAAATGATCACACTCTTGCCTATTTTAGATAGCTTCCTGAATGGCATCAGTTTGATGAAATAGTTTATATCAGAGTTGACGAACTAACAGTCATATCACACGCTAGACCAAAGTGTGTCGCTGCCATCTTAAAACATAGCAGTTTATGTGACATTACCTTTATACGTTTTTATACCACCATCAATGTTGTTGTGCTGTTACTTACATGGCATTCTGTGATTGCTTATTTTAAATGGATAAACATAGAACTCCATGTAAGTAACATGGATAGCAATGTTAAGGTTTCTTAACCAAAATTTGCAAGAAGCCCTATTAAATTTTGAAATTGAAGCTGTTTTAGCATGGCAGCATTACCCTTTAGGCTAGAATACACCGGACACGTTGGCGACACGCCACGTCGTGGCTGCGGCGTTATTTTGATTTAAAACCATTCTAGTCCATCAGATCACTCACACAGAGCTCGCCACAACGCGTCCCAGACACGCGAGACGCCGCCAGCCTGCTAAAGATTCGCACCAGTTTAAAAAGGAGCGCCAGTCGCAGCTGTGTGCGTGTGTCACGACATGTTGAGTACTTTCTGACACCGCCATTACCATGACACCGACGTTACGACGTAGAACGGCTCCTATTACGGCACACAGAAATAAACCGCCACAAACATTACGGCACACATAAACAACAGCTTCATTAAATAGCTTACTTACCCATTTTGAAAGAATTAGAATTAGGTTCCCACAACACACGACGGCAGCTCTGATCACATATAAACAAAGAATTCACTTCCCGCTTCCAGTTTTCAATTCCCGCGTGATGTTGTGACTATCGCGCGATTTTTTAAAGCCGCATCCTACGGCGCGCTGTGTCAGGAGCGCATCTTGTGTGAGTACAAGACTCGCCAACACCGCAGCCAAAAGGTGGCGCATCGCTGAGGTATCCGGTGTATTCCAGCCTTTTAGGTTGTGCTCATCAGTGCTTTGGGATTTAAACTCTTATTTAAATAAATCTTTTGTGTTCTTTCATTGGTGTTTAATATCTTTATTTTTACTTTGATCATTATGGGTTTTTAATGATATTTTAAAATGTTTTTTATTATTTTTATTTGTTTTTAATAGTCTTATTTTTTATCTTGATGCTTTTGGTTCTTTGTTTTTTAATCATGTTTTAATTTGATGTTTTTTGTGAAGCACTTTGATTTATTTCTGTGAAAGGTGCTATATAAATAAACTTTACTTACTTACTTATTTCTCTAAACAGAGAATCTTCAGAAAGCTATCTGCCAGGAATTAAAATAGTAATCATTTATAACTTACTTTTATACTTCAAAATGACAAAAACATTTCTTTAAATCATTGTTTCTTAAATGTATCCATAGCTGACCTGTTTATAGGAAGCCTCTCACATAAGAGTTTTCCTTTAGAAATTCAGTTTTCCCAAAGTTGTCTATTCTTTATTTTTGTATCATATTGTGAACATTTGTCAAACATTTACTTTGGCCACCTGTTAAAACAGATAAGAGCGAGTGGAAGCGGTGTTGAACAATGAGTCTTTGTTTTGAACGCGTTTGTTTCTCCTTGTTCAGATGAGAGTAAGGTGTTCAATGGGGCCTCTGAGCTGCAGCTGGACTGCATGGTTGAGGAGAGCAGTGGAAGCGCCACAATCAAGCCCGATAGCCTGCTGTCACTGACCGACCTCCCCCAGCCAGATGACTTCTCTGTCCCCTCACATAATGGCCCTTCGCTGACCAAGATGAGCAGCCCTCTGCCAGTGGAGCCATGTGACATAAAGGCGGACCCATCTGCAAATGATGCATCTGGCAGCTTAGGTGAGCGAAAAGTACAGACGTGAAAAGTTGTCTTTAAAATTTTGTTGTGATAAGACAAATTGAAATAGAGCTAATATTAAAAAAAACAACAACAACAGTGTGATGAGACTAGTTTTATAAATGTTTCTGGATACTCTACAGTCAGTCATTTGTGAGGGAAAAGCAGACAGGGCTTCTGTGTAAAGTGTAGCCATGACTATTTTGAGCCCAGATCAGTTTTGGCACCTCTCATAAAACAACTGGAGTGGCAGCTTCTGCTGACTAGACTAACCTGTTCTTTTTGTTAATCCTGTCATAATCTCAGCCATGTCTGTCTCTTATATTTCCATTTTAATGACTCTACAACTTGCTCATTTTGACCCATCTGTAACTGTTCTGTGTCCAGACTTGTCCACAGTTTCACATTCACACATGCACTACTCAGCAGGAGATTCTCTGCATGATATGCACTCTCACAACTGGAAATACTCTGCCGTGTGTTAGGGTTCAGCAAAAAGGAGGTGGAACATTCTGCAAAAGTATGTCAGAGAAACCACTGTGGTTTTGCTTACAGCTGTTTAAGGTTGATGTTGACCCAATCACTTTACCTTTTTGGGAAACATAAGCCTGACTCAAAAACTACAACAAAGTAAAATAAAAATAACTAGACAAATAGGAAAAGTAATTTATTTATCTAAATAAATGTCAGTGTTGTAATCTAAGTGTTGATGGTTGGAATTATTTGTGAAATGTTGAACAAAATCAGCTTCATGTTGGAGAGTAGATCTCCTCACTGAGAGAGTCCAGACTGCATAAAGAGGGGTTTATAGGCCAGAGCACACTGTTCTGCTAACAGCTTTTCTTTCTGCAAACTTATGCTTCCTCATGCCCTCGTTCCTCCTCTGCTTTCCTTCAATTATTCTCAAGGATTTTCTCTCTGCTAAATTCACATCGTGGAAACAAAGAAGGCTCAGAGACAGGAAGGGCTCGTACATTCTGTACAAAAGTCTTGTCTGAAGTGATATTGCTGGTAAATCCTCTGTCTTTACATCCAGCATACAGTTGGGGTCATTGTAGACGGATGCAGTAGTTCAGAGGATTTCACAGCTGACAGTTTTGACACCAAACACAAAGCCCCTCACATTTTCTTTTCAGATCTTTGCCTAAAGGAGCTAAGACAAGCCAACGCAACGTGAGCAAAGCAATGTTTTAACAAGCACTCCAGGTTAGCTCATGTCACTGGTGGCCTGCCACTCCACAGCTATGAAACAAAAGTAGAAGAAAGACAAGGACACTTATTACTGCAGCAACTGACTGCCACTGGGCTGTTATCAACACATTATGTAGTTGGATGTACTTGTGGTGTCACCCCAGCTATTGAAATTAAATATACAGCCTTCAGCAGACACACTTGCATGTCATGAATTTGCTGCAGCTTCATCTAACCTATTTTTATACATGCTTTCTTGGCTCAAACTATTTTAGAAATTTTTTTTGTCTGTTGTCCAACTACAAATGTTTTCAGCATTTCAGAAGTTTTGTGGAGAATTTCCAGTAAGGTCCCTAACTCCTTAAAAAAACTGCAAGACAAAGGTTCTTTCAAAATAATGTGTCTTAACTCATCTTGAATCTTTCAAAACGCTTTTCAATTTAGTTTCCTTGATTCAGAAACTGCAAGAAACGTGCAACAATTTTTGGGAGGGGTCAACAACCATATTTATGTTACATGATGCCCCATGTGACCATCACCAGTCTCCCATTAACAGTGAGCTCACAAAACCACAGATTTCCACTTCTTACTTTCTGTAACATGTTCTGCTTCCTCTGGGCTTCTCGTCTGATGCTCCCCTGCTCCTCTTCTGTCAAATTCCTATCGGTGAGAGAGCATCTCCTGCTCAACATCTTCCTCTTCGAAGTGCGTGTCTGAACAGGAACTGAAATGTTGCAGCAAAAAATGGAATTAAGTTGTTTGTGCCGTCTTTCTCATTAAAACCAACGTTTGCCATCATTTGGACTTCATACACAAGCGTATTAATTTCTTCTGTGAAATTTATGAAAAGTTTGTCATTAATAATCTTAACAATTTAAGTTGGTGGTTTCTAGCAAATGAGCTACACAAAAAAATAATTTAAAGCTATGTGGCAGTCTAACATCCTTCAATAAAATTTGTGACATCAAAAACGTTTTCTGCTGTTTTTGTAGATGGTCAGCCTGTAAAGAGGAAAAAGGGGCCTGCTCCGAAGATGTTGGGCAACGAGGTGTGCAGTGTGTGTGGTGACAAAGCCTCTGGTTTCCACTACAATGTCTTAAGTTGTGAGGGCTGCAAGGGCTTCTTTCGGCGCAGCGTCATTAAAAGTGCCCAGTACTCCTGCAAGAACAATGGCCGCTGTGAAATGGACATGTACATGCGCCGCAAGTGTCAGCAGTGTCGCCTGCGCAAGTGTCGAGAGGCAGGCATGCTGGAGCAATGTGAGTGTCTATTATCAATCAAAATTTAAAACTTGCAGTATTTATGCACATGTTTTATACTGTGAAAAATATGAGGTAAAAAATAATGTTTTGATTCAGAGATTGAGTTTATTCTGAGATCCTCATCCTGTATCATTTGTAGGTGTCCTTTCTGAGGAACAAATTCGTCTGAAAAAGTTAAAAAAGCAGCAGGAAGATGAAACGGCCCACACATCCACAGTGGTCACACCCCCTCCTCTACATGAACCAGCCACACTTGATCCTCAGCAGCAGGAGATGATTGAGAAGCTGGTGGCCATGCAGAAGCAGTGCAACAAGAGATCTTTCCTTGATCGACCAAAAGTCACGGTAAAAGTAGAAAAACTGCTAGAGAGAAAATGTCTGCACATTCAGAGAATCGTCAAATATTGATGCTGTTTGATTGAAACATTTAGGTCAGTTTTACTTGGTTGTTGGTAATTATTTACAGCCGTGGCCACAGAGTCAGGATCTGCAGAATCGAGAAGTGCGTCAGCAGAGATTCGCCCACTTCACTGAACTTGCAATCATGTCAGTTCAGGAGATTGTAGATTTTGCGAAGCAGCTGCCTGGTTTCCTTGAACTGACGAGAGAAGACCAGATTGCTTTGTTAAAGACGTCAACCATTGAGGTTTGTTGTTGATTTGGATTAATGAACCTAACCGAAATAAACATTTCTAATGTTATTTAACTGGAAACATTAGAAATTAATGAAAAGTCAGTGCATTTTTCCCAATTCTTCTAAGATCTATGTTTTGAAAAATTTAATTTTGAACATTAAAAACCTTCTGCAGAGTACAGTTGCTGAATTTGTACCCTTTTTAAAGGTTGAGCTGTCATTTTGCAGCCTTTCTTTCACTCACTGATGTTCGTCTCCCACAGATTATGCTGCTCGAGACATCTCGACGATACAACCCTGCCATTGACAGCATTACATTTCTGAAGGATTTTAGCTATAATAAGGAGGATTTTGCCAAAGCAGGTGCTCATAATTATCTTTTTCTTTTTAATCTTTATGGAAGATATCAATTGTGTATTTTTGTACTTACAATTTGTCACTTTTTAAAATTTATATCATGTTTGTTTAAACTGTGCTTTTTTATTCCTTTTAGGGCTTCAGTTTGAATTTATTAACCCCATCTTTGAGTTTTCAAAAGGAATGAATGACTTGCATCTTGATGAGGCTGAATATGCTCTGCTCATTGCTATCAACATCTTTTCTGCAGGTCAGTATTTGTCTACTGCCTATAGGTTATTATAAATATACATGGCTTTATGTAATCTAATGCTTTCACATTAAGATTAAATATATATAAAATTGTATAAAATGACTGTATAGACCTGCAGATTTTGGATTTGAGAAGGCATGCTTCTCATTTTATCAACATAAACAATTCAGCAATGAGAGATTTAACGTGTCTGTTTTGGTTTGTGAACTTTGTGCAGATCGGCCAAATGTGCAGGATCACGATCTGGTTGAGAGGCTGCAGCAGCCCTATGTGGACGCACTGCGCTCTTACATCATGATAAAGAGACCAAATGTACGTACCCAGTGCTTTAAATAACCTCTAGTCCTGTGATATGTCAGCCTAACCTGGTTGTCGTCATCACAACAAGCACATTGGGTCAGGGCTGAGGTTATTTTATTTTGAAGAGACTGATGGGGGAGGCTTGAACCGAAGAGCAGTTGTATTCACCGGTGTTCACTGAAGCCTTTTTTTCAGAGGATAAAATGAAAACCCTGAACTCAAATGTAAACGAATTGTGTAATAACTTTTAGACTCACATCTGGGATAATATTTTGTCTTCCGTACAGTTGAAATTTTACCTTGAGTTTTCCAAAGAGTGGTAATAATAATTTTAAAACTAATACAGACCCTCGATAAGCTAATTTCTGTAGCTGGAAAGTGATATCAGTTCCAGTTTTGTTTTGATATGTTTCTGCCAGTCCAGGTCCCTGATTATAAAGATCTACTCAGCTTTCTGTGATATATGCTTCTATGGTTTCCACAGGATCACTTGATGTTCCCTCGTATGCTGATGAAACTGGTGAGCCTTCGCACATTAAGTAGTGTCCATTCGGAGCAGGTCTTCGCCCTCCGGCTGCAGGACAAGAAGCTTCCCCCGCTGCTGTCTGAAATTTGGGATGTCAATGAATGACTACAATCCTGATGTCACACTCCGTGGCTTTATGGACCCTGAGGCAGACGTGGCTTCTAGAAAGATCACTGACTCCTTTCTTCTACTCTGGTCAGGGATCGGTTATTGCCTTGAGATTTTCTTTCTTCGTAAAGGAGGAGAGCATTATTGCCCCTTTGCTCTCCAATGAACTGTTAAATGGCTTTGTGGTCATTAGAAGGAAGGTGAACACAAAGATTTTTCTAAAACCTTTTCTTTTAGTATAGATACTCACATGATTTGGCTTTTCAGCCATTTGTCTCAGATTTAATATTAGCTGAACATTATGCCAGTCTCTGTACTCTTCATCTACTAATTAAACTCAGAAGGTGCTGAGCAGATCTTGGCTGTTACTCTTAAATGTCAGGATTACAGTCTCACATCCAACTGAAAAAGTGATTTCTGCAGTGTGCAATAGATGAAAATGATTTTCTAATTGGGTTGAGAGGCAGACAATATATCTGCCATGGACTTAATTAGTGTTTATTACAAATACCGGTCATCTGGTTTGTATTGTGCATTTTGATTTTCCAGTGAATAGTTTGTTTCCCTCGGAGCAAGTACCGAAGTTCAGAGTTTGGTGTAGATGCTCAGGTAAAGTAATGTGAAGTAAACCTCTGGGAAGTGGGAGCTTCTTTAATTTCTACTTTAATTTACCTTTTAAGTGCAAAAGGGACCTATTTGGTCATTATTAGATTCCCAATACCATGCGTCATGAAAATTGTATATTTATTTTCACACAAAAATGCATAGAGTGTACAGAAGAATGTACAATCACATACTAACACACAAGACCATAATATTCTGCAGGTGGTTGACTGTGCTGTCCTTGAAGACTAAATCTTTTTCTACTCTGCACTGGTTTCCCTAAAGTATAAATGTGGTATGATATAAAGTGGTACTATTGTGTTGTCAGATTTCATGAAAAAGTTAGTAAATTCGCAAGTTGGAAAAACTAGATGCATTGAGCCTCCTTTCAGATTAATATGATTTCCTCATAAATATCTCAAATAAAATAATCTGATGTCCTTTTTTAACATGAGATGGGGTTTTTTATTAGCATCATTGCAAAGCAGCGCTTTTCATCATTTTTTTTAATGTATTTGTAGTATAAAAAGTGCAAATTACACAAAATTTAAACAGAATTCAGTTTGATATCATTCTGATACGAAAGAGTTTAATATCAATTCAAAACTTCATCTAAAGGTAGGTTTGAAGCTTTTTTTTTTTTTAATCTCTGTCAGCAGATTAAACTGGTCTGATTTTGAAAAGCCTCTTAATAAATCACCAAAATCTAGCAGAGAGCAGATACTTGATAACATTGTGAATCCAATGACTTTCCTTTCCTCTTCATGCTTTGGTGTGAATTTTAAATGCTCTGTAAAGTATGATTGGGAGGTTTCAGGTTTAATTTAAATTTGTTGATAAATGAGGCCCTCTGGTATTGTGTTAAGAAGGGTGAAATGTGGATTATGTATTATTTCTTCCTGATTTGAAGTGACAAGAATTATCTGCTGTCTGTGTAGTCATTTAGAGTATCAACATTAGACATGGGTGGCCATAGGTATGAAATTAATTTTGCTCTATCTTTAAAGAAATGGTGACTTATGAGCTTGTTCCCACTGACATTAGTCAACAGAGATGTGTTAAACTTTAGAGGGCTCTTATCTGCAATATATTTTTAAACTAATAAAATTGCAATCACAAATTTACATCACATCAAAAATCTGACACTTCACTTTAGCATATAAATGCAAATAACGGGCAAAAGTGGTGTTTGAATAACCTATGTTCAAAGTTAAATTAATGGATTTAATTTAAATATATAGTTGAACTTTAATTCAATTCAGATTTTTTTTTTAAATCATCCAAACTGTCAGATTTGTTTTTAATGGATGTCACAGATGATTATTTAACAGTGCACATGTTTATGAAACACATTAGCAAAGTGGGAGAGCATTGTTATAATAGCAAATTGGCTGTCTTAATTATTGTTTTACCCTTAAAATGTCTAATGTAAAAATGTGTTAAGATAAAGGGATATTAACTTTTTTCATTTGATTTTCTAGAATATGTCATATTAATCAGATGTCATCAGTTGTTTACAACATCCAGCTGTGTGCGTCAGCATTTTGGGTTTACCTTTTGACTAATTTAAATTTAGCTTCTGATTGTAAATAGAAAAAAAGTGCTCTATTTATTTATAGCAGCATGGATACAAGCAGCTGGATGCTTTTATTTTAAACTGAATCAACAGTGATGTTTTTATTGAAGCTGCAAAATCCTTGCAGAAACCATTCCCAGAGTTCTTCCTCAGCACTTTTTGATGCAAGACATCTCTGTCCAAATTACAGTTCACCGGCTCTGGATACAGACTGCAGCTCTAGGTCAACTCCTGTCATCAGCATTGGGTTGCTGCATTGCTGATTTAAGAGTTTTTTTTTTTAAATACAATTACAAACCAAATATATGCAAAATGCTCAAGCACATATTTTCACTCAACAAAAGCACATAAAAGACACAAGTCAGCTGGCTTTGGCATCTCTTAGTAGATCTTCCAATCCATTTGCACTTCTTCTTCAAATTGAATTTCATCATTGTTTTACTACTTCATAACTTTAATAAAAGTTTCCTGGAAGAAGTTGACTATTGTTAGCATGCATACAGGAATGTGAACTCATACAATGACTTTCTACAGTTGGCTATTGGTAGATTATTTCTAGCCTAACACTAAATAGTTGGAAAGAGTTTATTTCACACCTTATTTCAATTGAATCTCATGTCCACCAACAAGGAATATAAAATAGAACTTGACATGCAACAGTGTGCTACTGTAGTCTAATCAACAAAATCAGCTGGCTTTTTAATTTGTTTTTGTTTTGTGAGTGTGTATATTGTAATGCTGTAGCTATCAAGGTAAATTGTACTGTATATACTGTAATTGTAACTTCTGATTTCATTTAATTCCAGTCTTCAAAGAGTGACACTGTAAACATTACTGATATATAGAAATGCAAAACTATTTTAATACCTGTAACTGAAAGACCGTTTGTTTTGTATGTACAGTATAAATTAAAGCTCTGCTGTAGTGCTAATGTGTTTGGTATCACAGTCACTTCTTTATCAGAATGAACCATTTCTCTTTAAACACTCCAAAATTATAATAATTCACTTCTAGATTTGTTTAGGGCTCCAAATTGATTTCTTTTGTGTGAGATGAGGATTATTAGACCTTGTGAGCATCATGTCTAATTTGGGGATTAAGAGATCTTTTTAAATAAAACAGATTTTATAGTAATTTGGCAAATTATTTTTGCCATCAGTAATTTTAGTGATAATATCGTTGGCTTACAAGTATATGGAGTCCAATAAAGACTGGTCCTGTTAGGTGATAAAATATATCAAAATGTGAACTGAATTAATCAGTAACATTGTTGTTGTTTTTTGGGAGCTTTTTGGTTTGTTTTTGCTCGGCTTGTTTATCTCCGTTAGGTCTGGCTTTCAGTATGCGGAACTCCCCGCTGACTGAAGATGATGATGATGATGATGATGATGATGATGAGGAGGAGGATGTTGTGAAGGCAGGTTGTAACTGAGCGAGCCACTCGTTCATCCAGCTACTAGGAGACGGTCACTCATTTTATCATGCTGTCAGGCAGTCATACAGAGCGGTAAGCTTTTTCTGTTCCAGTTTGTGTCCAGAGTTTTCAATGACCAAGCGTAACCTCGGAGAAAAACGGCCGAATTCAGACAAATACCGCTCCCTCTCCCGTATCCGTGACTGAGGAGGGCACCTAGCCACCATCAGGCCGTCTGTGGCAGTGAGCGGTAGCGGCTAACAGGCTAACGTAAGCAGGTATGTTGAGGTATGCTCTTACACCATGTCTGTGCTTTTCAAACACACACAGCGCGTTGGTGGCTAGTATTTTGGGCAAATGTCTGATTACTGAATTTAGCATTTGACAGGTTAACAAATTCAAGGTAAAGAGGACAAGCTAGGGTTAGCAGTAACATAGCTAGTTAGCTCTCTAGCTAATCCAGTCGTGGCGTAGAAGACAGCCATCGGCTGTGTGTGTGACAGAAGGTGAGATGATGCTTTGTCGGTGTTAACATCAAGGACAAGTCAACGCCTCGCTGCATGCTATAACAATAACGTTACCATAATCTACAAGACCGACTGTATTCGGGCAATCAAAAGGCGTTGGCATTGCCTTTTCTTTTTGAACTTTAGTTTAATGTCAGTGAATATCCGTCTCAGTTTGTGTGTAAAACGGGTCAAATCTCTCCCTGCACCTGGTCACCAGCTCATCACGAGGGAGTTACTGTCATTGAAAGGAATTGGTTTTTCAAAAATGTTGGTCACGAACTAACATGTGGCAAGCTCAACATCACGATATGAGGCAGATTACTCTTTAATGAAATGAAATGACAGAGTTTTGTAAAGGTGAAGATGATGATGACATTTCTATCTGTCAACCTTATTGAAAAAATGAAGTATTACGTACATGATGTGGCACGTTTAAAAAGATAACTTCATATATTGATATAAAGTAATTTACACAATATTAAGATTAGATTGTTGGAAGTCAGAAAAGGACTGCTAATTGAATGACTAATGGAAATTAACATCATGAAGCAAAAGTAGATTTGCATGTCAGATTTTCTCAAACTACTTATAAAAATGAATTAAAATTGGTTGGTGCACTTAGATAAATACATTATTTGTTGATCGTTTCAATGTAATTGCCACTGAGACTTTTCCCACAAATTTTAAAAGCAGAGAGTCAAAATCTATTGAGACGAATATCCATCTTAGCTTTTTGTAAGCTTGTGTAAGGCTCTGTGTGTTACTGAAAAACTTGGCATAGTTGGTTTGACAAGTGCTTGCATGATGACACATGACCCCCACGCAAGCTGCTACTTACGTAAATACTACTGACGGTACAAAATAAAAAAATGAACCAACAGGATGTTATGTAAATGCATGTTTTATGGACTGTCTATTGTGTCAATCTCAGTATGTAAGGGATGCCTTGATGGACATACTGTCTTCACTTTGTCATAGGATGGATGGATAGATACTTTATTAATCCTCTGCGGAAACTTAATTTGTTGTATCCAGCAGCAGATTCTAACAAAGTTATAAAAAAGCTGTTGTTTCTTTTTGTATAGAGGATTAATAATAAGGAGGAAGTGTTTTGTATTATAACATTTTGTGTCTTAATATTTTGTATTTTTACCCAAATAAGGATCACAATGTCATGGCCAGCTTGAATAATAAAAAAAAATTAAAAAAATCTGAATTTGTTATTTTTCACTTTCATTTTATCCGTGTATGTAAATGTGAGATATCAGGAATATCTAAAAGTAATTTAATTGTGTTGTAAATGCTATCTTCGGCAGATGGATTATTAGATTATTAATCTCTAGAAAGGAAATGTCAAGAGCACTACAACTTGACAAATCACACTTTGGCCCAATTTTAACATTTACTGCCGGCATGCTAGTTGTGGAAAACGTCACTATTATTGGCATGAAATTACCCTTTTTTTGTTCATATGACTAATGGTATCAGTGTGGTAACGTTTCATTTCTAAGATAAAATCTTAATTTAGGTGTGAAAGATTTTGCATTGATGCTTGAAGTGTACAGGCAATCTGCCCAGCCAAAACATGGGGAAAAATTATGATGTATTTAATTTGAAGTAAAGTTTTTTGATCAAAACATCAAAATCGGTAAACCTGGCCAAGCACCAAAAATCACCTGGTGTTAACAGTGTTATTGGCAACCAAAATGTATCTGTCATTTAAATTCTAGAACATTGAGACATTGTAGAAAAACGAAAACAAAGCTGCAGTCTTAAAGTAAAAATAACTATTGCTTACAAAATACCAGTATTCATCCATCTATATTAAAAGCCAGTGAATTATATCCATCTTCTCTCTGGGCTTGCATAACCAGTTACTGCTGCTTACAGTAATCCTGAAGATTCATCTGTTGTGTTAACCTACATTGTTATCTTGCTTTCAAAGATTGAACATTGCTGTAAGTCTTGATGCTCATTTCCTCTTGTGAGAGAATCGGGGTCTAACACTGAGCCCACTTGTTAAGAACAGTCTGTGAGGTGGCCGAGTCCTTCCATCCTCATCTAAAAATAATTTAGCGTCTGTATCTTTGTTCTGGATGAGTCTGCCTACAGCTCTCCCGCTTCATAAAACAGCCATTTTGGCTTTGTACCAGGAAGCATTCATGTTGCCAGACCTGCATGTAGATTCATTGTCCTGATAGTTTTGCAAGATAAAAAGGGTTGGGTCTGTATTTCGTGCAGGCCTAATCTTGACTGTAGCTATATTTAATATTTATAGTATAATTTACTTTGTATATATGACTAGTACAGTGAAGAAGGTCCATCTTTTTGACATTTTGGCTCTTAAAATTTCATTATTCCAGTTGAAAAACACGCATACCCCATGTGTTTTTGACCATTATGAGAAGAGAAACATTCTACTAATATTTTGCTTTGATCTTAATGTGCAGTCACCTATACCACGAACAGTAAAAATCTGTCAGGGTTTTAGTGTATTTGAATAATTCTTACTAAGTCTGACACTAAGCTGACCCAATAGGACATGTTTCAGCTTACAGTGATGTGTAGGAGCCAGCTGTGTCTTAGTATGGTATGTCACATGATAAATGTCGTATTTAACTGTGTTGACAAGTTAGCCCTGTGAAAGGGCTTATTTTCTTTACAATTTAAAAATATGATGAAGCATTCCAACATAACAGCATTATTTCTTCCATTTATTAAAATATTCTAACATGGTTTTCTACATGGTTTTTAGTTTTAGATTTATTAGCATTTTTTTGTTTTGTCTTAAGTCTAAATGTAAACATTTTTCCTCCACCTAAGTAGCACTATTTGTGATGACTGCACCCATAATGCATTTGAAGCAGCAATGTGGAGTATTTCAGCAAGAGAGCATTTTTTTAATCCAATGTACCACGGCCCCTCCCAAATAATCAATTGTTCCCCCCTCCTGCGTTCTATAGCCCCATTTCGACTCGACATGCGTGCGTGTGTGTGCGTGCACATGGTGCGTCACTCTAAGCTGGGCATAAACTGTGCTTCGTCCTGGCTCTCAGCTCCTGCTCAAACTGTATCACAGGGTTCAATCATTCACAGCTCACAAATCATGTTCTCACTCTGTAGATGCTCTGAGTCCAGACTGTCACACTGTGCTTATCAAACACGTCGCTCAACACGCTCGTCACACAACAGGGAGCTGCAAGTAGCAGAACTCGGAAATGAGGAGACACTCGGTCCAGAATTGAAATCTTGAACAAAATAAATGCGTATTCTGTGAGGAGAAATGTTTAAAAATAAAAATAAATCCCTCAGCAGCCGGGGAATGGATCATTTTTTTGTAGAAATGAGCTCTCACTTATCCATGACCGGCTGAGACTGTAAACAGGAAGACATGGAGTGTCCTCAGGGCTCTAGACTAACTTTTTGCACTGGTTGCACCGGTGCGCCTAATTTTTTTTCTTAGGTGCACCGGCACAAAAGTTAAGTGCACCCAATTTTGCAATTTTATACGTTCACTTTTAAAAAAATCTCTGTCCATATAAATTAATATTAACTCCTTCATGACTAATTAACAAGCTAGTAAACATAAAGTTCTTTATTTGAAGCTGAATCGTATCAGGTGGTTAACTTACTGAAAAAGTAAAGAGCTTCAATCAGCTGAAACTGAAACTTGAAAATATTTTAGGATCAGTTCAAATGTTTTAACTTCATGTTTCTCAGGAACGTCTCAACCTGAACATTTCATGGCTATAAATGTCTGATGGAAAATCCTCCATTATAGACTCCTGTCCCTCAGACGGACTCCTGTCCCTCAGATGGACTCCTGTCCCTCAGACGGACTCCTGTCCCTCAGATGGACTCCTGTCCCTCAGACGGACTCCTGTCCCTCAGATGGACTCCTGGTCTCTATATCTTTGTCCTTGTCTAGATGTTCAATATTGTAGGAAAATATTACAATGTACAAAGCTAATAAAATACCTGACCAATAAACATTTAAAAAATGTTTCAGAGTAAATGGTTGTAATTTAAAAGGAATTGAAGTCTTTAAAAACCTGATTAGAACCAAAGAGAAGGAATTGAGTATTTCTGTAAACAGTATAAAATTATGGAAAGAATCAACAAGAATATTAAATATATTTTTAGATGTTTTAAATCAAAGGTTTGAGGTAATTATGAAAATGTAAATGAAGACTGTGTGTGAAAGTTAGTCTCAGACAGTAGTGAAAATTGTTTAATGTTTTTTTGTAAAAACGAGGCAGATAATAAGATTTTTTTTCCCTCTCGGCTCCTTTTCATTCATATTTATTTTGTGTGAGCATTCTGTTTGCTCTTGTTTTGATTGAAATAATTAAAAGTTAGTTGATCGTCATCTCAGCTTCTCTAATGATCAGTTTTCTGCCTGATGCTGAAAGACAGCAGCAGGTAGGAGACACCTGAACAGACTGTAATTTGGTCACAGTCTAGAGCCCTGGTCCTGTGCGCGCACGGCCCCCACCTCTACAGGTTTGCTCAAAGCACATGCACGTTGACTGACAGCCGACAATGTGGAAATTAGAATTTTATTGGCTGAAAAAGTTCGCCGGTCAGAGAGAATTCAAAGGGGTCTATAGGAGGAAGGAGGGTCTTCAGCAGACTAACAGATGTTGTGGAACTCTACCAATATATCATAGTTTAGAACTGAACTATCATTTGAAACATTTATAAAACTTACATAGAAAAATGCTCCACATGTCAGCTTTAATTTCCTAATGTCCTCTGGACACAGCTGTGTGAAACGCTGGCCCTGCTGTGGTTAATGACAGCCCCTGCCAGGATGTGTGACTGTAGTATCACACTCCTGATTCACATGCTGTACATTTGTCTGCCCTGTTTATCTTTGTATGGCTGTTCAGTTTTTTTTTTTTTACAAGGCCAACTCACATCTCTGTGTTAACCATGAAATGCACTTGGTAACTTGCTACATACTGTATATTTATTTCATATAATTAGTTTTTAACTTTTTCTTTCATAAATTTGTATGTCTATAGTCTAATATTGTTGAAACAGAATTTATTCAATATTTTTTGTTTATTATCAATGATCTCTAATGAGAAATATCTATGAACACGTGTTTTAGGTGGCTGTTAAGATATTTGTATCATGGTCGAAATCTCTCTGGTAGACATCGTGACATTTTCCTCTTATCTGTTACCTGGTTGTGGGACAACTGGACTTGACTCGGCTGGTATTGGTTTTCCACTGCAGGTAGTACCACATAACTGGTCTGTTTTTAGCAGCACCTCATCTAAGGTTCTGAATTAGCTCAGCTGTTACTAAACAGTGACATTCTAACAGGGCTGATGATTTATTGATCAGAGAGATGTTTTACCTCTTGGTTTAACGGCAGCATGTCTTCAGCAACACTTACCACCATGTTTCTGTGGTCTCTAAAGAGAGATATGTATCCAAATCTGTGAGAACAATAGTCAAAAAAAGATGTAGAATTTAAATATCCCATCTTTGAGCACTGATTGCATTTGCATGTATGAATTCTGAAGTGTATTTCAGAAACAAGTGTGTTTACGAAACAAACATTAAGGACTCAAAACAAGTCATTTTTTCCCTTGTTGACTTGAGAATTTATGAAGTGCACATTTGTTGTACTACTTTTAAACAGACTTTAAATTGGAGCATTTGTGCATGCTTTGATAATAACCTGCTGTTCTTTATTACAACGAGGGGAGACTGTCTTCAGTAGAAAACAGTAGAATTTTTGCAGGAACATCACAAAACATGTCAGAATCTAAATTAAAAGCTCATCACTGAAACAGTAAGGTTTGGCACACGCGTTTCATAAATTATTGTTAATAGTTCTGTAAAACACTTTTGAGTTTATGTCAAGATCCTTATGATCCAACATTTACTTTTTAATGAGCCTTTTTATTTCCCAGCCTCCTCCTCACTTCCAGTAATTACAGTGATAGACGGCTGGCCATTTGAAAATTGTGACACATTTTTTTAATACTTCAGTCCCACTCTTGGCTTGCTCAGTTAGTTGTGTTATCTATAATTGGTAAAGTATCTTCATATGACAAAATTAGACCTCCTTTAGCTTATCTTTGCATGGAGAACAGCTTGAATGTTGCATAGAAAAACTGCTCTGAGTTCAGTGTTTGTGTTTCAGGGTGGAGTTTCTGAAGCATAGCCTCATGTGGTGTTTGTTGGTGTTATCATGAAGGCTCTTGGCCATGGAATGACGACTCTGATACATATAGATCCCATCACTAGAGATTTTTATTTCCTGTAGACGTGTTGCTGATATGACTTGGAATGAGTTCTTTTTGGCATGAAAAGTTTTAATACCACAACAATATTTAAAACTTTTTTGGGCTCTAGGTTTTGCTACTCATAAAAATGATAGATTTTCTTTATTTTTGTGATGTTGTTATTTTGTAGTGTCATGCTGCTGGAGCCAGGAGCTGACAAGTGAAGTTAAAACATAGTCCTAAAATGTTGTGTAGTTGTTATTGGTAAAGTGGGTTGAACGTTGTTATTTTAATGACTACAGCCAGATTGTTTAGTTAAGCTTTATTTGTTTCAAAGACAGCTGCTCTCTCTGCTGTTTATAGTCTTGGAATAGCTGTGCAGCTGTACTTGTATTCTTGGCCACAATGTGATAACTGGACCTTGTGGGGATCTTTCTGTAAGTGGCTAAATAGAGTGGCTTCCTGTTGGTAAACCCATCTGCTTTGTTGCTGGTTGCATTTGCTGCCGTTACTTGCAAAGCTTTAAGGGTCATAGTACAGACTCTCAACAGTACTCATTCCACCAAGGCCCCTAAGCTGCTTACCATATCAGTCTGTTTTTATCCTTCTAGCAACAATGACCACCTGCCACAGTGGTCAAAACAGAATTCACTCTAAAACAAGGGGCTGTAAAATAGGGCTGTCGCGGTTGAGGAATTCCCCCTGCGGTGAGTCAGGGCAGCTCAATATTGCGGTGTGCGATTTTATTGCAGCACTTTATTTATTTAGCACATTTCTTTGTAAATTACTCAAATAAAATAAAAATAAAAAAGCGCCCGTTTTGTTAAAATCAAGTATATAAAATAAGACTAACCTGATGCGGTTTCAGACAGGATCTGAGAGGGGTGACAACATTTCCAGCGACACTGAAAACCCTCTCAGAAGGTGCGCTCGTTGCGCAAATACACATGTACTAGCGTGCGACTCTGGAGAGCAAAGGGAATCGCTCTTGGTTGTTACGCCACCGTGTCAGAGGATCAGGGGTCGCGTTAACCGGATTTTTCCGGTATTTAATCGTTTTTTGTTTTTTTTTTTACTCTGACGGAAAGACCTGAAGGGCGAAGGTCATTCTGACAGGTTTGCGCGCACGCCATCAGACCGTCATAGGCAATCACTGAAGTGTCCCCACTAATAATTCGAACTAAGGATGCAGAAATTGCGCTGCATCTCCACCAACTAATACCTGCAGCCCAGACTGAGGTTCTGCTGAGCGCAGACCTGTGATCCAGACGTCCTGCGCTCTGCAGCAGAAGAACACTGGTCCGCCATCAGGTGTCAGACCTGATCCGCTCAAACGCCCCTTTGCAATCTGGTGCTCAGCACGCGATCAGATATGGATTAACTACACTTCCTGTTGTAATGTGCACTGCTCTCAGAGTAGCATTTATAAGCTGTGGACGCTTGTTGACACGCAAAATCTGCTCCACGAGCCGAGCGCGCACATACTGGACCTCAAACACTCCCTCACGAGGAGGTCCGCATTAAACATCAGCACCGGGTTTTCCCCTGAGTATCTCAATGAAAAATATGTGAACCCCTCATCTCTCTCATGATCTCATAATGAACGTTAATATTATATAGTAATCAGAGTCCCGCGGAGCGCACAGAGCTGCACCTCACTGCGCTGCGCTCGACTCCAAACGGAGTTTTTAGAAATGTCTATCTGATGACTGGCTGATCGACTAATTTAGAGTCTAATCCTATGGATTTATGTGCTAAATGGGCCCAGTGTTAGAGTAATAATGCTACTGAAAATGTAATTATTATGATTTTTAAAATTAATAAGTGACGGATAAAAATAGATTATGACCGGATTTTTTAAACCCCGTCAGTCAAATAACGGAAAACTAAAAAGCCCAGCGCGCAGGGGATTTTCATTAGGGTCGATGGGTTCCTCCTTCAGGTAGCGACTGAGCTCCAGCTCGGCTCTAACTCTTTGGGACAGATGCAGAAGACGTGCTGGTCCGTGACTTCAGCAGGTCTCCGAGCGATTTTTTTTTTTTTTTGCCGCTGGTGGCAGCACTGTCTCCGCCAAGGATTCTGGCTGGGCTGCAGCTGACGCACTGGCACCGCTCCCTCCATCTTCCATGTGTACGATCTCCTCGATCAGCGAGCACTTTACCTCATCATCATCATCAGTATTGTCAGGTGCGGTAATTGCAGTGGCCCGTCATGCAGCGCGGTAGGTTTCTTAATATCGCGATATTTCATTTGTGCGGTTACCGTGACAGCCCTACTGTAAAAGTTTCTTTATTGGGATGTACAGAAACCCTGTTTCAGAGGAATATTTTATGATACTTCGATCTTGTTGGACAATGGGGTGGGGGGGTGGGGGGGACAACGACAAAACAATGGCTTGCCATACAAGACATTTCTTCTGGTCTTTTTGCCCTTGTTTCCTACCCTGGGCCTTGTCTAGCAAATCACACATTTTAGAATATTAACATGAAGTATGTCTTTAATTTCCTGCTAAGTGTAAATATATAACAGCCATGCTTCATCTGAACTACTGAACCATATGATACTTTTCATGAAAACATGTCTTTTTACAACATTTGCAAAGTCTGCAAATAAAAAAACTTGACAGTTAATTAGAAACACTTTTGCTGAGAGTAGTGGCACATAAAAACACTGAAATTTTCCCCACTGAGGGACTAATAAAGGAATTTTCTATTATTCTTTTCTCTTAAAGAAAAAGGAAGAGCAAAAGTGAGAAGTATCACAAACATGAGTGAGGTTACTACGAACCCAAACTTAAATAATCAGAGATTTATTAAAAATAAAGATAACATATTTAACCAGACTCATATCGTGTGGGATGGATATTTATTTTATAATCTTCTGGTGTGTGTGTTACAGGTCTGTCTCTTTCTAAACCACCATAATGACCGTCAAAGACCCGTGCTTCAACTTCAAACCTGTTCTGATGAAAATACACCATTGATACAAGAAGCAGCATATATCCTGGATGTCTTGACATACAGGACTTAAATAATCCAAGATGGAGAAAAAGAAAATGTGTCCACGTCTTCTAGACTACTTGGTGGTGGTTGGAGCAAGGTAAGTACCAAACCTGACTTTAGATTAAGTTAGTTTGATTCAAGTTAACCTGAGTCCATAGATCAGAATGCAGTGTCATCACCCACGGTCTAAAAGATGAAATGTTTCTATAAACTGATGAGCCACACTCTTAAAGCTTACATTTTGTATGAAGTATGGTCAGTTGATGATTTTGTAGTATACAGTATGATTAACCTACAGAGTGAAAATCGTTTTCATTTTCAAATGAAACACTGAAATTAAAGAACTTATTTCTACAATATTTCTATAATTAGAAAATTACTTTTCTTACTGTTGAGATGAGGTGATTTTCAAATTGATCGCACAGGACCTATACAATTCCCCAAAACACAGAATTGTTAAACCCAGAACAACTAATAATGTGTATAGTTCTACTAATATTGTTTCTGTTGGCACTGCTATTAGACTAGTAAATTCAGGCTTATGAGGACTTATTGTGTTGTTTGTCTGTGCTTGGATTGAATGTTTTATGTCAGTGGTTCTCAAACTTTTTTACCCGAGTACCACCTAAAACCTATGTAGGATCTTCAAGTACCACCATGATGTTGGACCTTTAAATAATGCACAATTTGATTGTTTTATACTGAATCAGAGGTCTCGCTAGATATTTTCATAATTTGACTGACAGGATACAAAAAAATCCAGTCATAATCCATTTTTATCTGTCACTTATTAATAAAAAAAAGCATGATAATGACATTTTCAACATTATTTACTTTTCATTCATTTTAACAATACTGTAAATCACACAAAAAGTCAGTTTTTCCAAATCTCAGTGTTTTATTTACTAACAGGAAGACTGTCAGCTGTCGCCGCTTTACAAAAAAAGCAAAAATCATGTAGTTTTCTGGGTCTGAACACTCTCGTTCCTCCAGCTGTCATGCACCCCATGCTGCCTCGTTACCACAGCAACCCGTAGATCAGCTGTTTTCAAACAAATCAGGAACCTCAACATGAACGCCACAAAACATCACAGGTGGATCGGGTTAGCGTCTGCAGGGACGTAACGCTGAACCGGTCTGTCATGGTAAAGAACCAGAAAACATGTGTCTATTTACCAGTTGATCTACCTCCCAGTCCTCACCTGGTCAGGAGCTTTGGGTAATGACTGAAAGAACGAGATCGCTGATACAAGTGGCCGAAATGAGTTTCCTCCGCAGGGCAGCCGGGATTATTAGAGATAGGATGAGTTCGGACATTCGGAGTTTGGAGACTCGGAGTAGAACCGCTGATCTAGAACCAGTTGAGGCGGTTTGGACAAATCGGGTGGTGGAGGAGGAGGCTGGGGAGTGGGGGGTCTGGGCTCCCGGCCTGCTACCCAGACCTAGATAAGCGGAAGAAGGCGAGACGAGATCCCATCATTACACACAGCTGATGCTCGCTGGGATTTTAATCCGCTCTGCGCGGTCAGAAGGCGCGTGCCTAAAAATACTTTAATAGTGGTGAAAATATACCCAAATTAGGCCACCTCCTGTTACAAACGCTTAATTAAAAAATGTATTTTCACTATTTTAGTCACCAATATTTCATTAAAAACAAAAGGGTTGGGTCCTCCGCGTACCACCAGGGGGCGCTCACGTATCGTCAGTGGTACGTGTACCCCAGTTTGAGAATGACTGTTTTATGTGAACTGCTGCTTGTGAAACAAATTGCCCCATGGGGATAATAAAGTAAACTGACTGACTGAAACTGTTTTGTTTTTTAGGCAACCAAGTAGTGACAGTGTGGCCCAGACCCCTCAGCTCCTTCGTCGCTACCCGCTAGAGGACCATCACGACTTCCCACTGCCACCAGATGTGGTGTTCTTCTGCCAACCAGAGGGCTGCCTGAGCATACGCCAGCGCAGGGTCAGCCTACGTGACGACTCCTCGTTTGTATTCACGCTGACGGACAAAGACTCAGGAATCACCCGCTATGGAATCTGTGTCAACTTCTACCGATCTTTTCAACGTGGACATCATCGCACTCGAGGGGACAAGGGTAGTCACACAGAGACTGCAGCACAGTCAGTGGAGACCACTAACGAGGTTTCTGATGGCAGCAGTGGAGGAGAAACCAATGTGGCATCGGCACCTAATAACTGTGAGTCGGCGCCTCCACCTGCCTCTGAAGAAGATGGTGGGCAGCCAGATGCCGAACAAATTTCTGGGAAGTCGCCACAGCAAAGACGTTGTGGTGCGAAGGTGGCAGCCAGGAACCGCAACAGCACACTGACCTCACTGTGCATCCTCAGCCACTACCCTTTCTTCACCACTTTTAGGGAATGCTTGTATATTCTCAAGAGGCTGGTGGACTGTTGCAGTCAGAGGTTAACTCAACGAGCTGGGCTCCCTCGCGCCACCCAAAGGTGAGGATTGTTTTAATTAGCAACTGTGCTCACAATTTGAAGATGGAAACCCACTTTATTCACTTTAGGTATTGTCACAATTTCATTTAATCAAAGTCCTAGTACTTAGGGTGATGCTTTCAAAGCTTCTGTCAAAGCAAGCTTTGCATGTTCAAAGTATCAAAAGATTTAACAGGTGGCATATTAACACCAATGGTTGATCATTTTGTATAAATACACCTTTTAGTCATAGACTTTTTGAACAATGTGCAATTGACCAACAATTAGGGACTGTAAAGAAGTTTTCAGCTTATAAATTAGCAAATGTCTGTTCATATTTGCTTGTAACAACAAAGGTCCTAATCAAAAACACCCAAATTCAAGGTTTTTTCTGTGTCTGTCATCTGTGTTTAGATAATTGAAAATTTGGCAAAATAATCAACAGTTTTAGCTGACTTTTTTTTTTTTTTTTGCATCGCCTACTGCTTTCTTTCTCCACAGATTTGCTTATTTCTCTGTCCACATGCTATTTGTATGTTTGTGTGGCAGAATAAAAGCAGGAGCCTTTGTTTGTAGCTCCATGTGGTTTTACAGGCCATCTGCAGCTTGTGTATTTTCACAATAGGCTTCAGAAGCTCGCACGTCACCTTGATGATGAGTAATGGAAAACAAAATATCCACAATTCATTTAATCTGTTTTGTTTTGAGTAATTGGTTGCAAATCAAATCTTATTTCATCCAACATTACAGGCTCAGGCTCAAGTCACAAAGTAACAGTTAACCCATTCAGACCTAGTCTGACATTTATGTCTTTCAGTCATAAACTTGAAGCAATGATTTAAGGAACTATGGTAATGAGAAGAAAAAAATAAAATAAAATCATCTAGAGAATTAGAAATATGTGTTTTAGTGGGCACTAGCAGATCTAAGGGTTCTCAAAAGTTGCTCAATAATTTAAATTTTGGGTGTTGTAAAAATAATAAAATCTATTTCTGGTTTGGAAGTTTTATTTGATGATCACATTTAGTTTGTGTCATTTTCTAATTTGACATTAAATGAGCAGTATCTGAGTCAGTCACTGCTAACAGTGGCAGTAAATTTTTTCATTAGTTTTTAGTCGGTGTGCTTTTAACGTCAGAAGAAGAACATTATTAGTATAATAAAAATGCCGTTTAGGATCCTGTGTTTTGCATTTGACACATCACAAACTATTGATCATATTTAGATTTATTAAGAAGGGCTATGGCTTAATGCTTTTTTTTAGTAGCTGTAAACACAGTATTTAGTTGTGGCATTGTGCTGTAGTGGTGTGGGATTTGCAGTGCTCCTTTGATTATTTTAAAGCCTTCAGTCATGGAGTAAATATTGTCATTTTTGATCATGGAAGTGTTTATTAAGTTGCCATTTTCTTAGTTGTCAGTGAGGTTTGGCTTTCTCTTTCATTACCAAGAGATACTGAATGTTTATTGTACAAAAAATATGTTTATTTAATTTTCTTGTTAAATGTTTCAGTGTGTTCTGTCAGCAGCATGAAATTGTGGCTGCTCCCTATAATCTCAGAAAGTCCACTAAAGCCAAAGGCTATATAAATCTGAGAAGAGTTTGTTTCTTTCCCCTTGCATTGCTGACTGAAACATGATGTTGCAATGACAGAGGAGGAGGAGAGCCATCGTATAATGGCTCTGAGCACTTTGTGCTGTGGCAGCTCTGACAGATTGAGGTCTCTGGCTGCCGTTGGGTAGCAGCTGCAGTAGGTGGGAGGGCTCTGAAAGACTAATGATTTACTTCGCTCCCTGCCATGCACCAATACACACACACACACACACACACACACACTAAATATACACTTTAAGAACAGTGACGGCAGCATGTGTGTGTGCTGAGTTGAGGGTTTATCAATATCTTGGTGATTGCTTAGAGCCTCTCTTGTGTTTCAGTATCATTTACTCATCAAATTAGTGATTTCACAGAGTGTTTGCTGAGGGCTCTTAATGGTTGTCTCCAGCAACAGAATAAGCCAACAAATGTGTTTTTAACCTTAAATTACAAAATTTTTAGTGAATTTTCTTACAATTTGAAGAAATTGTGTTTAGCAACATAAGGACACATTTCTCCATTTGTTTAAGTGGAACAACTTGACTTTTGAGACTTTGTAGTTTCCCTAATGTTTTGCAATTTAAGTGCAAAGCTTCCGTTGATATTCTGTATTTTTTATTTATAGTCAACCATTTGACATAGTGGACAGGTTTAAATACATTGGAGTAACATTAGACAACACATTGACCTTCAATCAACATTTAAAGGATATTCTCAAAAGAAGTCATCAAAGACTCCATCATTCACAAACTTAAAGGATTCTATGTTGCTCATCATTTTAAATGTTACTCTACCAAAGTACCATACAGCCTATTTCACTGTACTGCTTAATAGTTTTTTCAATATGCTCTCTGCTGAAAATTGTACCATTTTGTCAAAGGTAACCAACACTGCCACAAAAAAATAGGTTTCTTTATACCCAGTCTCACTGAATTAAAAAACAGAGCCTTTGCACGTATTGCCACCTTAATAGAACAGGACTACATTCACCCACTCAACAAGTAACTTGTTCTCCTGCCTTCAGGGTGGAGAAACGGAACCATGAGGTACAGGAAGTGCTTGTTTTGAAAATAATTTGATTATTACAAACCTCCTTAATTACAGACCACACTGAGTGGGATCATATTTGTTTATGTGCAAGGTGATGGGATGGTGTTGTTGATGAAGTGTATTACCGTAAGTTTAACAGCTGTATTGTTATGTCTGTCTTTGTTAAGCAACTGTTGTGAAAATAGAATTTCCCCTGGGGGAAAATAAAGTCAAATGTCAAACGAAGAACCATATTCAAAGTGGTCCAACATTTTGTATATCATTAAATTATTTAGCAATTACATAATCACAATAACTCGTATCTTTCTGTAACTCATAAAATGAAGTGTTTAGGTGAATGTCTCTGAATATATTTTCTGTTTAACCTTTTCAGGGACACCATGTGGCGTGTGTTTACTGGAGCTTTGTCAGTGGAAGAGAAAGGCAGCCAGCTGCTAGCCGACCTACGGGAGATTGAATCATGGGTGTACCGGTTGCTACGTTCACCAGTACCAGTGGCAGGACAGAGACGTGTGGATGTGGAGGTGCTACCCCATGAGCTCAAACGGGCGCTCACCTTCGCCTTACCGGACAACTCTCGTTTCTCCTTGGTTGACTTCCCGCTGCACTTGCCTTTGGAGCTTCTGGGTGTGGATGCCTGTCTTCAGGTCCTCAGCTGTGTCCTGCTAGAGCACAAGGTAAACACAGCAAGAACAGTGAGTTCAGCCTACAGATACAATAATTTGCTTATATGATTTGTATTCACTTACAGCCTTGGTATAAGTACACTCTTGTTAATTCAGAGGTTTTTTTTATTGTTAAATAGAGTATGTCAGTACACACCAAAAAATACATTCTGCTATTAAGGCCTTCAAAGTATTTTTGAACAACCTTACACAAATAAAACTTGATGTTTCATAGTAACATAGTAACTTTCATAATATGAAAAACAAAAGACATTTTAATATAAGGTCAAATTAGATGTTTAAATTGTAAATGGGTTGTACTTGTTTTAAAATTAGATAGAATTAAAAAAAAAGTTAAATTGTGTATGATCTTACCTTTATTTGCATATGAAGCCCATGCCCCTGTTCCTCTTCATGAATATCTCCATCACTCTGTTGTAAAAATCTTCCTTGTTGTTCTTTTTTTTTTTTTTTTGTAAGTCTGGCTGCTTTAATGGAGATGGTCACCAATGATCTGTCCTGTTCCACTATATGTTTCCAGTTTTTTCAGTGAGGAAATGCACCAGCCTCAGGAACAGTCTGCATCATATCCTTCTGGGCCAAAACACTGAGAAGTTGTTGAGGAGATTTATGGTTTGGGAACTGTACTGTCCCATGAGATCAGCCTTTAATCTAACAAAATCAAAGAACTTTGCATATTTGAATATCTGAACACTGTTATATGCTGCTTTTGGTGTTTGCCAAATGTGGCTCTGTTTATTATGAAGAGAAATCTCAATTTCTGTCTATTCTGTACAAGTGATTTTGTAGTTTGGGGTAAGAGAAGTGCAATTTGTTAACAAAAAGATAAATCTTCAGACCAAGAAAGTACCAAAACCTAAGTGGTCACACTTCAGTTGATTAAACAACAAGTGTTTGATGAACAGCAGCTGGCTGCTACTTATCTTCTAAATTCTTTGGAATCAGAAAGTGTGTTAAGTGTTTTACACTTTTACACTGGTTCACTTTGGCTTCATGCGTCATTATTATTTTTTTGGACAAAATGTTCTCAATCAAGAAACATCAGTGTAGCAGAGATGGCGTGCAGCTACCAGTCAATAGTCACTCTAATGTGGCTCTTTTTCAAACCTACCTCACGTTGAAGCAAAACGATGTAAATTTACCCTGCATAGTTTGTTTAAACTTATTATATTTAAGTTGTGAATACAGAAAACCTATTCTTCTGTTTGAAGCTAATGTCACTTTAGGGCAGATGTTTTATTTATTTATTATCTATTCCAGCAACTGCCTGCTCCACAACTGCCTGTTTATGAACTTAGGAACCCGAGTGATCTAAAACTTAATTGTTCCAGGTGATCTTAAAAAAAAATTAAAAAAAAAAAAAAAAAAGCAAACCTTTCAAACACCTCAACAATAGGTGACTATGCATTCTTAGTTTCTGTATGTTAGCCTCTGAAACCATTTAATGTGGGGTTGTGAATAGTTTATGACTAAGAGTACGACTCTTTTTCTTTGTGTCATCTGCTATCTTTCCCTCCTCCAGCCATTAGTTGGAATGTAATAGGAATCCTTGTTTGGCTGCTGCTGGTATAAAGTTACTTTGGTTTACATTTACAGGGATACTTTGGCTCTTTTGATGCAGCTCATGCTTCTCTGTTTCATTCAGAATGCTGGTAGACCAAGGCATCAAATTAATGTTGTTTTTCTTCCCTGCCAATATATTTTGCCTATGTGGAATTTTAACATAGTGCGGTACATAGAGATTACCTTTAATATTCCAATATGCACATCTCCCTCCATGTTCACTAAATTATTATAAGACCATTGTATTGTTATTGTTTTCCCCCCAGAATATACTTAATGTAAAATTGATATGTAATAATTTATTTTAAAAAGATGAGAGAAAAAAATGTAGACAGTCTAAAATAAAGAGACAAGGAGAAAAAAAAAATCAGTTGATACTTTAGTTTCAGTATGACTGACAGTATGACTGACATTATTTCTCTATAGGTTATTCTTCAGTCCAGAGATTACAACGCTTTGTCTATGAGTGTGATGGCCTTTGTAGCCATGATCTACCCACTGGAGTACATGTTCCCTGTTATCCCCTTACTGCCTACATGCATGGCTTCTGCTGAGCAGGTAAGAACAGCTATTATTGTAATAAATAGGTTTTGAACTGACAAGTTATTTTTTTCACTAAATTCAAATATTTACTAACAAACACTTGTTTTAACATCTAGTTTGTGACTAAGCAGTGTGTTTTCTTTTCACCACAGCTCCTTCTGGCTCCCACTCCTTACATTATAGGTGTACCTGCCAGCTTTTTCCTCTACAAATCTGATTTCAAAATGCCGGATGATGTTTGGCTTGTTGACCTTGACAGCAGCAAGGTGTGTGTTAACACACTGTCCTGTACTTTTCACCAGGTTTTTTCCTCCCATTTTTTTTAAAGACCAGCTTAATAGAAGACCACTTTCACACAGCTATTTTCAAACCCAACATTCAAAACTTGTCTCTTTTTCTGCAGCATAACAAATTAGAGTGAGGTGGGGCAGTAGAGGTGCACAAGCCACCACAGACTGTAATAGAGGGAAAAAAATCACAATATTTTATCCTCACTGCAGTAAATACACCACTTGTTAACTTTCAGAAGAGGTCGTTGAGATTTTAATCAGAACCACATGCATTTACATGTTTTCTTTATTTCTAACCAACAAGAAGTTTCTAAATATATTTGGATTACTGCTTTGGTCTACAGGTTATAGCACCTACCAATGCAGAGATTCTGCCACCTCTTCCAGAGCCCGAAGCAGGCGAACTCAAGAAACATCTAAAGCAGGTATTGTATGTGATTTATCTAGGTTTTTCTTGTGAAGTTTTTTTTAAATCTGCTGCAGTGGGGCAGCACAAACATGGGCTATTGGCATGGATAAGTATTTAGACATAAAAGTTTAAACCAGTTACTGCTCTAGCTTGTTTGTGAGTTGGTCACACTCACTCTGGTATAAATGTTAACGTTCTCTTTCAGCAGTTTGGAGAGTAGATGTCTCCTTCATCAGCAGAGTTGTATGGTTTGTACTGTAGACAAGTGTGGGAGCATTTGAAATGAGTTTTGTAGTGCACTAACATGATTATCATTTTTTCTTTTTGTTCTCTTTTCTGTTTGCATGCTCTAGCTCTTGGAGGTAATTTTAGATGCTAGGACCCAAACAAAGTCTGTGGTGTTACTGATAGCAAATATTGTCTCCCTGTAACCTGGTTAACTGACAAAACATCAGAATCTGGTTCTGATTCAGTAAAACACTGCATGTTTTGTATCTAAACATTCATCAACCACATAAAATCCCTTAATACTTTAGTCAATATTTATGTCATTAATATTTCTGTTTTTAATTTATTTAAGAACTGTTGTCATGGCTAAGTGTTTAACTGTCTAACAGCTTCTGATGTAAGCAAACATGGTTGCTACTATATTGTCGTGTTTTAACAGAACATTTTGCTTCTCGTTTTCTAATTGATTTGTAGATTATTAATAAAATGCCTTCAAATACATGCACATTTTTGCAAGCAAATAGTAATGACTTATTAAACCAAAATTATGTTATACTTACCATACAACTAACATGAGCATTCATCATTATCTAATTACATACAGTTTGAATCAGAGCCAGTGTCACTGTGTGTGGTTAGCAGCCGCTCTTTGTGTGTGTGTGTGTGTGTGTGTGTGTGTGTGTGTGTGTGTGTGTGTGTGTGTGTGTGTGTGTGAGACTGAGAAGTTGATTTGTAGGAGTGTGTACAGCATTAGTTTTGCTGAAGTATATTTGGAAACAAGCTCACAATGTTTATCTGAATGCTGAAGATGGTTTTACTGATGTTGCTAAAGACTTGAGATGCCACAGCAGAATGCTGCTTGAGTGAGAATCAGAAAATACTTGCACATAACTCTGCTCTGTTCAAATAAATTGGTCCTTTCTGTGACTGATTTATTTACTTCTGCAAAGGTTAGATCACTTATTTTGTTTATTTGTTTAATTTGCTTTTGGGAGGAATAATGAGCTAATTAACGCCTTTTAATTTGCTGTTGATGCTTAAGTGTGCAAGTATTTTATCTCTGTTTCTGAAAAGATCTGCTGTCTTGTACTGTGTCTGTCTTCATCGCTCCATTGTAACCACTGGTTTTTCCCAGTCGGTCACCATGGATGACCTTAATGTCTCTGAAGGTCTGGTATCTGTAGTTTTAAGTGTGTTTTGGTCAAGTTCTCATGTGTGTCTGTCATGGTAATCATGCAAACATCTATTCTGCCTTCTGTCTTTTTCTCTCTCTTACATTCTCTAAATCTTAACTTGCACCCACTCTGTCTTGACAAATGTCTCCCCTGTTTGTCACTGTTTCCCCAAAAAACAAAATAAATTTTCTTTTCTCCTTACTCTAATCGAACGTAGAATTTAACAGGGAAATACAAAGAGCAAGGCTTCTTTTATGGTCTTTGGTCCAACTGACTCAAATGGGTAAATGGGTAGCACCAAAAATACTTTGTTTACTGTCGGCAAAACAGACAAATTGGGAAGTACTTATAAAAGGAGACAAAGAAAAAAGTGAAAGGGCAGTGACTCAGCCTTCCATCATGTGGTGTTGTGTCTGTCACAAAGTTTTCATCACAGGCCTTCATGTGATTCTCCTCGCATCTCTCTTATCCCCTTCCTAGTGTCTGGTTAGATTGACCGTGATCACCCAAAAGCAGATCTTCTCCTCTGAAAATAAGGTTACTCATTTCTCCTCCTGTGGAATGTGTAATGCCCATGCACGGATAATCCTCTATCATACGTTATCTTGCCTGTTGTTACTACTTGTCTCCTGTTCTCCAAACCTGAATAAAACATCACAGAATGTTTCCAACCAGTTCTTTAAAACACTGCTTAGCTCTGGCTTGAGCATGACCTGAATGTTCGTGCATCTATTTTGGCATCAGTGTTTTTCCAACCAAAATAAGACAATATATGAAGTTTATATCTTTATCTCTTTGACAAAGTTAACATTCATCCAAACACAGCAACTAAATGCTCCATTATGCTAAGCTAAACATTAACTCCTGAGACTGCAGCAGTTCCTTCAAAACAAACCATACATTGTGACTTACTTCCCTTCAATTCCTTCTTTCCAAAATGACACACCCACCGCAGGCATCAGCATATGCTTTCATGGTTTATAATCTGACTGTAGAAACTAATAAGAATAGAGAAAACTTGGATTTTGACTTCTGTGAAAACTGAAAAGTGATTACTATTCACATGCTTCTTTTTTAATTTAGCCCAAAATGTATCAAATTTCATATTTACCTAGATTTGTATTTGAATTTAAATCCCTGGATATCTTGTCATATTTGTATATGTTTTTATAAAGAGAATACTTTTAGATAACGCCCTCTTTGAAATCAAATTTTAACAAAATGTTGATGCCAGTCGTGGGAGTGGTCATCACAGCACTGTGTTTACATTTTTAGGACTCCTGCTTTCTTTTTAATTTGTCTCACTGTTGCCTTTTAGGCCTTGGCAAGTATGAGTTTGAACACCCAACCCATTCTGAACCTGGAGAAGTTCCAGGAAGGCCAGGAGATGCCTCTGCTCCCACCTGGACGAGATAAAGCTTCGCCTTCTTCCACTGAGTTCAATCCTCTTATTTATGGCAATGATGTTGACTCTGTGGATGTTGCCACCAGGTAAGTGTTGAGCATCTATATTCATTAAATATGTGGTTCTGTTGCAGGAACCCTGAAATTTCATTGGACTTAATTTATTTGTTAAACTAAAACCTCTTTTTTTCTTTTTTATCAGGGTTGCCATGGTGCGGTTCTTCAACTCTCCAAATGTTCTCCAGGGCTTCCAGATGCACACTCGTACTTTGCGCCTCTTTCCCAGACCGGTGGTTGCTTTTCAGTCGACATCTTTTCTTGCTTCTCGGCCACGGCGCTCTTGCTTTGCAGATAAGCTCTCTCACACCCAGGCAGTGGAGTTTTTTGGAGAGTGGGCTCTCAATCCTACTAATCTTGCCTTTCAGAGAATACATAACAGTAAGACTCTTTTGACATAGTGTTGGTGTGAATGTATAGACCAGGATTTTTGAATAACATTTGTCACAATTTTTTTACATATCTGTTTTAGATGTGTATGATCCATCTTTAATTGGAGACAAACCCAAATGGTATGCTCACCAGCTGCAACCAGTTCTCTACAGAGTCTATGATGGAAGCTCCCAGCTGGTTGAGGCTATGGCTGGTCCACTGGAAGATGAAGGCAATGAGTCTGACCCTACAGACAGGTGAGGAAACATCATCCTTCTCAAAGGGCATCCTCTAGTTAGATTTTACTTTATTATATTTTCAGATTTGTACATTACTGTTCAAGTTTTTAATCCAACTCTAATTTCTTTATATTTTGCTTCTAAAAAGCCAGACTGCCTTGTAATTTTAGAAGTACATTTGAAAAGAAGTTCTCAAGACTTCCTAAAGATCTCTCAAACTCTTTTTGACTTTGGTTGCTTTTTCACAAACTTTGTTGATGTTTCTTTTTTTTTACCTTAAGTAAATAATTGAATAATGACTTTAGACTTTTGCACAGAATTATAATTTCCTTAATGATTAATGTACTTTGCTGTAGCGGTAGTGACAGTGAGGGGTATGATGACTCCAGCTCGTCCTATTCATCACTTGGAGACCTGGTGAGTGAGATGATTCAAGGTGACATCCAGGGGGACACACCAAGTAAGTCTATTTTTTGTCAAAGATCTAGACATACTATTTACATTTTTTTTATCTGCAGGTCTAACACTATACCTTGCTATCATTAGGTTTGGATCCTCCTACCCATGCTGCACTTGGAGATGCCAGTGAGGTTGAGTTTCAGGACTTCCAGGATTTAAGGGAGGGTCATAACACTGAAGATCCAGCCTGCGGGGACGGACCTGTTGAATCTTCTGATGGGCAACCGCTTCGCTCAAGCTCCAGCACAACTGCCAGCTCAAGTCCCAGCACAATCATCCAGGGTGTCAACCATGTGTGTGATTATTGAAATTACTGTAAAACTCAGATTTAGTTGTTTCCCCCTCAGTTATTTTTAGTGACTAGCCTAAACTAAAGTTTATCTAAGTACAACTTGACTAATAAGCCTCAGTCCACACTGTTTGTATTCTCTGTATGTTTCCAGGAGCAGGGGGAGGCACCTGAAATTGAAGCATCAGCAACTGCAGCTTTACAGAACCCCGTCCCTGTACTGGGCAGCCAGCCTTTCCTCAGACCTGTAGCTGATACTGGTCTGGTGGATTCTGCTAACAAAAAGCAAGAGTATGACAACCCATACTTTGAGCCTCAATATGGATTCCCCTCTGAGGATGACCCTGATGCTGAAGAGCAAGTGGAATCGTACA
Organism: Callopanchax toddi; assembly: GCA_006937965.1. Classification (NCBI taxonomy): domain Eukaryota; kingdom Metazoa; phylum Chordata; class Actinopteri; order Cyprinodontiformes; family Nothobranchiidae; genus Callopanchax; species Callopanchax toddi. The sequence continues at coordinate 695,671 of SSNR01000167.1, read as the reverse complement.
CCCCTCGATTCAACCAGAACCTCAATGGCAACAAGTGTGTTAAACTCGTTTGTTACCTTAGTTTGAGTGAGCTCTCTGATTGGCCAGGTGTTGTTCTTGCCAAGTTGGACTTAAATATTTGGTCATAATGTTATTGTGTACCAGGTGGTGTGTACTTGAGTAGATCTCAGATTTTATAATTTAGGTTTTATATCTGTGACGCACAATATTACCTTTGACCTTTTACCTTTTTAGGGCACAGCGACCTTTACGTCCGAGTAGCCTGAGGCTTCCAGGAGAGTCGGACGGAGAGGGAGACTCTCACAACAGCTCGCCAAATTCCACCATTTCCAACAGCAGCAATGATGGATTTGGTGGACTCATGTCCTTTGCCAGTAAGAACAATTAGAATTTATTATGTTTTTATTCTTCAGCTAAGTCCCTATACAATAATTGGTTATCAATTGACTGGAACCGCGGTCGACCGGTTGGACACCTCTGGTTAAAGGGATAGGTCACATGTTTCAGTAAGAATGACTTTGAATCTGTTTTTACATATTACACATTAAATTAAAGATTTTTGTCACTTTCATGTTGTTGCTACAGCTGCTTCTCCTTTGAATTGGTCAGATTAAATATGTTTCTTTAAATATATAATGAAGAGAGAAATCTTAATCATATTACCTCGTTATTGCTTGCTTTTGCTTAATAGTTGAAGTCATATTTTGGTTTACTGATTACATCATTACTCCCACTACAGGCAATCTTTACAAGAACCATGGCACCAGTTTCAGTCTGTCTAATCTCGCCCTTCCCAACAAGGCAGCCAGGGAAAAATCAACACCTTTCCCAAGTCTGAAAGGTATGAGAGCACAGCTACTTTAACCACTTCTACAGGTTACTTGTGAAACCTGTTTCTGATGTTTTTTGTCTGTTCTTTATGGTGATTTTTGTTTGCTTGTAAAAACACATTACAAGGTACTTGACAGTATTAGAGGATAAATCAGTAAACATTTTTATCACCTTACTAGTTTTACTCACTGATTTAATTTCTTTGCATCACAGCTTCATGTTAGCATTTCCCCCACATTTTAAATAGTTGATTGATTCCAATAGGCTTTTATAAAATGATACCTTCTGGCTGTTCATAAACTACAGTAAATAAAAATAGCTTAATTAGCTAGGTTAAAAACACATTTTTCTTTTTAATCAGTTTGCCATTTGTTCTTTTCTACTTTTTTTATTTCTATTTTGACTTTTTTTTCTTTGTTGAAAGAATATTTTAATTTAGATGTTGAGGAAGAAATGGAGCAAGCAGGTTTGTAAAACCGTTTTTAAAGCTTGACTTTCCTCACACTGGATTGCCAAACATATGGCACTATTTAAAGGAGAATATTGAGGATAAATCAACCTTTTTCTCTCATGAGTTTTAAGAAAATCCACTCAAAAACAGATTTCACATTTATTTTCCAGTTTTGTTTTAGAGGAATAACTGCTGCACAGTTGTCCTTGAGTAACTGATCAAATTGCACTTTCAAAAACCAAATCATATTGTGAGGATTGAGGAGTAGAAAATGGATTTAGTTTAGGGTGGATTTTACTTCAACTGAGAGAAAAAAGAAACCGATGATGAAGCATGTTGAACTAACTCAATAGCTCTACTCCATGAGGAATAGCTGCCATTGAAAATGTTCTGTTCCTTTGATTCTGATGTGTTTTGTTTTTGTTGTTCAGATGTCCCTGACAGCCCGGGTATGTTATGTCTGGTGTGATCATTTGCCCTGATTAGGACTTTCTTTAACCTCTTAAAGGGACATCTTACACCCCGTTTCTCAGTGTAGGATTAAGATAGACCTTTTCTCCTTGTTCCTCTGCCATTCTTGTCTGTGTGTGACTGTTGGAAACCTACAAACATCTGTAGTTGAGATTTCTTCTGTAACCACAGAGGGTTATTGGTGTGGCATCTGCACATCCTTTTACTACAAGAAGGATGCTAACATGTTTTTTGTTTGCATTTACATACCTAATTTTAATGTTATAACGCTGAGTGATGATCGTGCTCACTGTTTTTAGTGAACAGTTCTCTCTCTCCTGCCTCTTGACCCTTACATACTGTGCCTTGTTTGGTGATTTTTGTTGTTGACCGTGTCAGACCCTTTTTAAAAGCCGTCATAGTTTTTAAAGTATTATTATTATGATTAAGTGTTTCATTGCTTTCTGCCTCTTTTTTGTTTTGTGCTTTAAAATAAGCTATCTGCCTGAAGATAAAGTTGTATCCTGCACATTCTCTAAAATAACTCCATTATGTTAAATGTTCAACATCATTCATGTTCACGGGCCACAGATGTATACGCATTTGCATACGACTCATACTTGTATGCTATAAATGTTACTAGTTACGCTAGAGATCTGGTCATTATTTTATCAGAAACATCCAGGCTTTGTACCATCAGAAGTACATCTTATTTCTCTTTTCTGTCTGCTATTTACTTTATTTTAGCACCACGTTAAGTGTGCATGTCTTTGTGTGATGGGTTGATGTTCAGACTGGTTGCGTCTGGGCCAGTGTCCCTCTCTCTGTCCACCTTTTGCTGCACTAATTCTGGGTTTTGTGTGCAGTATTTGGGCTAAATTCTCTAATGGAGATAATTACAGAGGCCGGCCCGGGGAACGGAGGAGGTGGGTTCTGCCCTCTTTATCGAGTGAGCTGCATGCTTCTCCAAGCCAGTCAGTTACATCTCCCAGCATCTCTTCTGTCTTTTTCCCATTTCAGTCACTGTGTCTGTTATCAAAAGTCCAGTGAAGCATTGTTTTGTCTGACCTCAATGTCATTCATAGTGATTTTTCACAGTTTTTTAATTATGTTTTTTAAAATAACTATTGAATCTCCTTACTACATACAGAATTGACAAAGCTACTCGGATGAGCAGTGAAACGTCTTCAAAGAACCAAATAAGTCCAGTTGCCTTTATTTAAAACCCTTTTTTGAACTATTGAATTGTGTTGAAGATCAAGATCTGCAAAACAGTTAGCCACAAACTAAAGAGTACAAAACGACCCAGACAAGATGCTACAAATCTGGAGAGAAAAACCCAGAAATTGAATGCACCAGCATCTATTGTATTTTTGTGCTGCTTTTTCCTTCAGATTTCAAATTTCAGTCTGACTTAATCATGCTAGAATTATGCTGAGAACATTAAGCAGCAACTGCAGTAAAGTTATGCAAATTTTAAATCAAAGTTGTAATTTTTGTCCTCTTTACCTGAAATCAGAGCTTTTGTATGAGAAGTTGCTGATTGTCTTTTCAGCATTGTTATTTAAAGATCTGTTCCAGTCTTTTCTTTCAAACGTATGCTTTCTAGAACTAAAAGTACACTGAAATCAAATTTGTTTACCAAAACCATGAGCAGTGAATTCATTAAATGGATCACATACTTTTATTTATGGCATTATACTAAATCAGATGGCTTAAAGGGATACTCCACCAAAAAGTGATTTTTTTTTTTTTTGGTCTATTGCCATATTCCTCATAGTTAGATAAGTGGGCAAAAACAATTTGTAACCAACCCAGCTGTTATCCTGATCCAGCAGTACTCCTTTAGCTTTAGCTTAGCAGAAAACAATGTAAGTGAATAGTAACAACTAGCATTATGAGGAAAAAAGTCCTTAAAACTCACCAAGTAGCGATACTAATTCTGCTTTGTGACCTCAATAAACATATCGACTGCAAGTGAAATTAAAAAGTAACACGAAGGAATTACAGGTACTACAGTATTTTAGACTCGGGACTACTTTATGACAAGGAACAGCTGTAAGCCTACGCTGAACGGCGCAAGGACATGATGCAGCAGCCTCAAAGACGCCTACGTCCGTAAATAAAAATAGTGGCTATAGGCTAAACCCGATAATGTTTTTTGAACATCATCTCTGTGCAATTCGCACCTTTCTGTTATTTTTCGTCGTCTGTGAGGTTTGCAAACAACATGTGGATACGTGTTTATGGAAGTAAGTGTCTCTGGGGCCACTGTGTCATGTTGTTGCGCCTTTCAGCGGAGGCTTACAGCTGTTCCTTGTCATGAAGTAGTCCTGAGTCTAAAATAGTACCTGTAATTCCTTCGTGTTACTTTTTATTTTCACTTGCAGTCGATCTGATAATTGAGGTCACTAGGCAGGATTAGTATCACTACTGAGTGATTTTTAAGGACTTTTTTCTCACAATGCTAGTTGTTACCATTCACTTACTTTGTTTTCTGCTAAGCTAAAGTTAAGAAGTACTGCTGGATTAGGATAACAGCTGGGCTGGTTACAAATTGTTTTTGCCCACTGATCTAACTATGAGGAATATGACAACAGACCAAAAAAAAAAATCACTTTTTGTTGGAGTATCCTTTTAAAGCAGCAGGCTGTACTGAAAGACATATTGCTGTTAGAATGATAAAATCAGCATGCAAGTTCAAAGATTTGTCAAATAAAGATTGAAACTTAGCTATCCCTGGAGGTTGATGCACCTTTGTCACTGAGTGGTTGAAACAATTGATTCCTGATTGCCATTGCATTCTCTAAAACAAATTGGTAAAAATGCTAGAAGTGGCTGGAGAATGGATGATTATAGAGTCGTGTTTTGTAGGTGGGGAATAGCTTTCAAATATCAGTGGTAACATTGATCTCCTCACTCCAAAAAACAGATTTGGCAGAGCAGGCACTGGATGTGAAGAAAGATGAGGATGATTGAAAACGGATAAGAATTTACTGGGCTGTTGTGTATAATTTTGTTTTCTTTCAGCAACTCTGAGATGGATATGCAGCCTGTGGAGGTTTTGGAGGCAGTCCCAGTCCAAACTGTTTTGATTTGTGTGTCCATAAAGGTAGAACAAGCAGTCAATCAGATCAATCCACTCTATTTTAAAATATAAATATATATTATAAATATATTTTAAACTGTTTACCTTAGAGAACACAAACTTAATATTTAGAACAAGCTAGCTAGCATGCCTGACCTACACTTTATTTGAACATCTCATCTGTGCTGGTATTTTAATATCTTCTTCATCTTAAACATATAGCAGAGACTTTTACTGTATTTAAGTTTGAACGCTGTTCTTTACCTGTAATCTACTTCAGAAGAAAGTGTCTAGAAATAGACAAAAATCTAAAGATGTTTACAGATAGAATTCAGTTCTATATTCTGTGTCAAATAAGAAATAAGTGTTGGCTTGCTTTGCGGTTTTGTTTTCTTGCCCTTCAACCTTCTATAATTTATATTAAAGTTGTTACCTTATAAAATACACAAAGTTGCACTCTGGAATATTAATCTAGTGTATTTTTGTTGATGGATATTTGAGTCTTCTAAAGCATTACTGCATGTCAAGATGGATCCCTCATTTGGACTTCCAGCTGGGATCTATGATGATGTTTTTATGAGCAGAGATTTCATAGAAGGATGTTCCTTCTCCAGCCTTCTCATTCTTTATTGCAGAGTAAACCTTCAAGAAAACAGCTTGATTTAAAAAAACAAAACAAAAAAAAAACTGTTCAAAAGCTCTCATTTTTGTCTGGTGTATCAAATGTATTTAATAAATGGACTGGATGTTTTGGGGTGTAAATTATAGTCGTATATCTATATTTGTTTACATTTTCCAGCAGCTTTTTAGATTTCTGTTTTCTTTTTTTTTTTAGTAGAAAAGTTGCACTGTTGATTTTTGTCAATGTCACCTTTATTTATATAGCACATTTATTTACAAAAGCAAATAAAGCTTTAGCCAAAGTGCTCATCATAAACAGCTTGCATTAAAACAAGTAAGAAAAAAGAAGACTAAATAGCATACATAAGAACACAAAAGAATAAATGCACTAAAATATAAAATATTCCTAAAAGCAAGAGAATAAAAATAGGTATTAATCCTAGACTTGAACAGTTCACTTGAGGTAGACTCCTTAATGTATTGTGGTAAGGAGCTCCACAAACGAGCAACTGCAAAAGCCCTGTCTCCTCCGGTCTTGTATCTAGGTCAGTTGACCAGAGGACCTGAGAACTCTGGACGGGCTATAAGGAACACACAGGTCAGATAAATAAGAGGGTGCATTCCCATGCAAAGATTTAAAAACCAACAATAACATTTTGAACTCAATACTAAAACTGACTGGTGGCCAGTGCAACTGAGCTGTAACTGTTAAACCATTCAGACCTGAGGCAACAAATGGACTCTTTAACCTTTCAAGTCTGAATCTACCGGAGCATCGCATTATCATTTTGAAGGCACTCAGACTTATATGTAAGTATTTTTAGACTTAAGGGCAGAGTAAATTATTTACTATTAAAACTGACTGCTACTGTATGAACCAGTGTTGTTGTTTTCCATTGGTACATATCAGGGTTTTATTTTCTCCTTTCAAAAAGGATAGACAGTCAGTCACACAGACATCCAGCTTCAACCGTTTACAGCAGTTTTCTGCTGTCTGTAGTCCACTGGACCGTGATGCTGTCTGATCAAACTCCCTCCTGACTTCAGCAGCAACTGTTCCCAGGAAAAAGTATAGAAACACAGGATACTTCAAGAACATTAGTTTTTTAATCTATCAATTTAATGTTGTATTTAAACCTGTTTTGTTTATGTTATAGTGTAAAAGGCTCAACGGTTAAACAGACCAGTCCACCCTCTTGTCAACGTCAGTTACATTTAAAATTCAGTCTGTTGTTTAGCTGACAGCTATCTGTGGCCTTCCAGCTGTTTAATATAATGTAAGATGATGATAGGTATATTTATCTCAGGTAATGGAACTCCTGCCCCTCAAAAGGCCAACTTTAGTGAGCTCCAGTGGCGTTAGGAAGAACTCACCACCATTTTACATCAGCTCCTCTGTTTCTGCTTGAATTTATAGTATGATGGAAGAACATGAAATATATATAAAAGGTTTTTTTTTTTTTTTTTTACAGACAAAATCCTTTTTATTGATTTCTCAGAAGTAACTTTCGAAGCTGCTGTAACTTGGTTTTAACTGCATTGGTTTGATTTGAGCCTGATTCGTTTGAGAGAGTTGACTAAATAGAAAACGCACCTTTTAATATCTTATGAGGGTCTTTCTTTATTACAACATACTGATTTGATTAATAAATCACCCTGGATTATTGGTGTACATGGAAGTGGCCTGCACTGTATTTACAGATATCATTCATCCACTCACCTCATTGTGGTGTCACGCATGATGTTGCAGATTTAGCGCTACAGGCATCGTCCTCCCTCTGACCTCCTCTCTGTGCTGCTAATGTGTGATGCCAGCATAAAGAACCATTTGAACTCCTTCCTGTGTGTGTGTGAGCACACTCTGTCTTTTTGTAATTTGTCCTTTGTCTTGTTGTAATATTAGATTGTAGCTGTTCCTGTAATTTGTTCAGTAGAAATCAAACCTGTATGTTTTCTCTCTTCACCATAAAATGCAGCTTTCAAACTCAGTCGTTCCAGAATAGTATTTTTCTATCCTTACATTTCCTGGTGAGCAAGTGCCCTTTCCTTTTGAGTTGACTCCTCTTCTTCTGAGTGTTCTTTAGTCTTGTGAACTTTTCGTTAAAAGTTTTATTCACATATTCTGGTTGTTTTGCTTCTTTATGGTTAAACAAAAATCTTTATTTGGTTGTTCCTGCAGGAGCACGAGCACCTCGAGCGCTTGTGGACCAGAAGTCTTCAGTCATTAAGCACAGCCCAACAGTTAAGAGAGAGTCACCTTCACCTCAAGGTCGAATTAACAACACAAGGTGGGGGTTTTAAAAAAAAACGTCAATCTGTTCATTTTGTTGCATCTAAAAGCAGGACTTTACATATGATGCAAACCAAGTGTGCTGTTACCTTGAGGTGTTAATTATGTTTCAATCTGTGTTATTTTGACCCAGTGAGAACCAGCAGTTCTTGAAGGAAGTGGTGCAGAGTGTTCTGGATGGACAGGGTGTCGGCTGGCTCAACATGAAAAAAGTGCGCCGGCTGTTGGAGAATGAGCAGCTTCGTGTCTTTGTGCTGAGTAAGCTGAACAGAGCCGTCCAGTCCGAGGAAGACGCCCGACAGGAGATCATACGTGATGTGGTGAGATACCTGAAGTTTTAAAACTTTAGAAACAAGCATTCAAATGTACGTTTTGCTCCACCAGTTCTTCCTATATTCTCACTGTCTTTGTTCTATTCCTTACTTAAAGTCCTGTGCTTTCAGACTACAGGAGTAGTTTATTCTCCTTTATAGGTATTGAAGTGCAAGAACTGAAGTTCAGAAAGCTGCTTTAATAAGTTCTTGAAGTTGTAGAAAGAGTCTGATCTGTCATTCACTTCCTACGTAGAGTAAAACAATAAACATAAAAATGGTCCAAGCTTTTAAGACATTGTGAATCAACTGATGTAGTGTAGTGCTGTGATTGGTCTCAAACATGCTAGTGCACAGTGATTAAGTGTACAAGCTTAACCTAAAGTTGTTGCAGTGAAATTATATTAAATTCTTTAGAATAAAATCCATCTAATAAAACATTTTCCTGTTTTCTGTTAACAGGAGGTGAACAGAAAGGTTTACAAAGGCATGCTGGACATCTTGAAGTGCACAGTTTCCAGTCTGGAGCATTCTTACACCAACGCAGGCCTTGGAGGAATGGCTAGTGTCTTCAGCTTACTGGAAATAGCACGCACCCATTACCAAACCAAAGGTATGTCCTAAAGGTTTAACAGCCATGTTTAAGGTTGACTTCACAATGTGGGATTTATAGAAAAGAGCTATTCCAAAATTGTTTACATTCACAGACTGCTGGAAAGCAAACCAGCAGGGTGCTTGTGCTGCTAACAGTCTTCATGTCTTTGCATTTCATTTATATTAAGCTTTAACCTGCATGTGACACTAAAACATTAACTGAAACTGTGACATGCTTTTGCTGAATGATTTTAATCCTCTCTCCCAGCTTAAATCTCTTTGTTCTTCTGTCATTTTGATGAACTCTGTCTTTGGCCCCTTGATTTTGGTAACATGTTAGACCCAGAAAAGCGCAAGCGAAGCCCCACAGACAGTGCTGGCAGTCCGGGGAGTAAAGAGAGTCCTTCTGGTCGCATGGAGACAGCCAGACCTCAGGGCCTCCTGAATGTTCCCCAACTTCAGCTGCCTCACCACACAACGGGCAAAGGAGCTCGCCATTTTGATACCCGAAGTCTGAACGAGGAGAACTTTATTGCCTCGATTGGTGTGTACACCACTCAAGCCCGGCTGCATGTGCACTGTAACCCCCCCTCCCTCTTCCTGCCCCATACGAGCTCATCAACCTAATACCCCCACCCTGTCCAGTCGTCTCAATTAAAGATCCCTTCACTTGTCCCAGACAAATTCTTACAGGTGAACTTATTCCACGCACTTGAAAGAAAAAATTATTAAAGAATTGGCGTCATGCTTAAATTGTATCTGGAATTGATATTAAAAGCAAATATTAATTTAAATTTAAAGCAAAATAGATAATAGATATCCAGTTGTTCTGAACCGTGTCTGGAATAAATCCCTGTCTTCCAGCCTGGACTGTGTGTGCTTGTGTCCTTTTCCTTAAACATCCGTGCAACTGTTTTCCTCCCTTCTGGGGATCCGTTGGCCTCTTAGCACCTTGAATGCATGTCTTTGTTTTGTTCCCCCAGTGTGTAAATCTGCAGTAGGGGATGAGGGAAACCAGAGTTAGGCGCATCGATAGTCAAATCGGTGTTCGTCTGTGCCTTTACTGCAGGTTTCTTCAAGGCGTGCTGTAGACAATACCTGCTCCCTTTGCTGTCAGCATGGAGGGTGGAAGCATCACTCCCCAGTAAACAGTTTCAGTAAAGAGACATTTGTCTCAGCAAAAGTGATTTCTATTGGTCACTAAAGAACTGACAAAAAGTAATCGTCTTTACTGCTTCAGATAATACCCTGGGTCTGTTTACAGGGGACTGTTCTTAGTCCGACCACCCACACCTCTTCTACCCTCACCCCTTCTCTACCTGTTAGAAGCTGCACCTTCAATTCTACAGAATGCTGTGAGACTTGCATCCCAGCTTCTGCAACTGCTCCATTTCACTCGCTGGCTTAATGGCCTCTCAACCCCATCCCATGCTCTTTTTCTGAATCGACCATCTCTCTTTCTCACCTTTGCTCTGAAGAGCCAGACAAAAGTGATCGATGAAACCAGGTGGTCTGTGGTCAGAGCTGGAGCTCTTTCAGATGTGTGGCTCTCCAGGAGCTCCTGGTGTGTTGTAATGTTACCCAAGTAGCTGTTCCACACAGCCAATCCAATGCAGCAACGTACTTGTGTTTTGATCCTAGCTACATGCCAACATTACAAAACACCTTCCTTTAATAATGACACACTTTTTTATGCTTTTTTTGTTTTAAGTTTTGATTTCAATGCTCACCCACCATACATGCCTTTTCAACCAGCTCTCTGACTCTCTCTCTGTCTTTCTCTCCTTGCTTGCAATGCATCTTGGGTAGAATTGTGGAGCAAGCACCAGGATAAACAAAAAGCAATGGAAAAACAACAGAGTAAGATACTTTTCACACACCAAAAAAGATCGGGGTGTTCAGTTGCTGAAACTTTTACACCCCCTCTTATCGCTACCTACTCAGACTCACTAGTGTTATTAATCATGGAAAAAAAAAAGAAAAGAAATGATTAGAATGGATAAAGTTCAGAGTCGTAATGATTAATATATTTCACTCCTGCCTCAATATAAACTGCAAATCAGATTTGATAAGGTCAGTGTCAGCTTATCAGCATTTAGTCTATTTTTTTTCTCAAGCTGAGGCGTAGGAGTACTGAGCTTGAGTCATCCTTCAGTTCTTTAGATTTTGCTTCTAAGCAGTCAGATGTTTTTGTAATTTTTTAAGTGGTCACGATCAGTATTTTTTCTGAAAGTCTTTCAATGTTTTTCCTTAATTTTTGTTTATTAAATCTGACCAGTGAGTATTTCAGGCATAAAAAGACTTCTAAACCTAAGGCTGAATCAGTGTTACGTTGCAAAAATACGTAGTAAAAAACTGTTAAATGAGATCTTCAGACACTTGTTACCAGCTGCCTGCCACAAAGACACAATTTGAGTGCCTTTATTGTTGAATCTATGAAAAACACAACAGATAAGACAGTTTGACAAATATAAACTAGCAAATTTGTATTAAACTGATTGAACTGAAGGTTGTCTTTTGGGTATTTGCTCGATTTTCACATACTGTAGATAGCTTTTTAGTCATGACACTTTGCCTTTTGTCCTTCACTTGTCCATTTTCCAGTTTTTTTAAACATACACTATTCAATATGTCATGGTCTAGACAGAAATGATTAACAACAGCTGAACAAACAGCTTTGAGAAACTATCAAAACATCTGTTTAAGACCACTTTAAAAGAGTACTAGAAAGTCTGACTCCTTTAGAAGCAAAATCTAAAGTAATTAGATGTGGCTTTGGACTTGAGCTCATCACTATGATGTGGTGATACATTTATAGTATGTCAGTTAGTTTAAATATATTTGTATTATCTTGTGGTTTCACACAGCTCTAATGCTGTGATAAATTACCATTTTGTTTTTCATTATCAACATGAGATAGCATCTATTATTTTCAATTTTCTTTTATCAAAAGCGGAATGGTTTACTGATGTCAACAACAGACAACTTTTGGATTCCCACAGGATCTTTAACAGAAATGTCACCTTTCTATAAGACTCACTTGTTTAAGCACAAGTAAAATGTTACTTTGTTTACAGTGTTTTCATTTTTTTTTCTCCTTGCAATCATGCATCAAGATGAGCAGAAATTAACACCTGCTGCCCTGTCCTGCTCTTATAACTGTACTTTTTTCCAGTTTCAAGTGGCTTGGTGTAAGTTTTGTATTTGCAAACTTTCTATAGTTGCTGATGCAATAAAGGCTTTATGAAACAGTTTAGTTAAATGTCGCAAAAAGTGCAAAGCAGATGTAAGGATGTAAGTGTCACCGTATCCACCTACGGGGATGATAAATAACAGTCACACTTGAAACAGAAAATGTCTCCTTTACCGACCATGAGTTTGTCTGCATGCCTAACTGCCTGTGTCTGTTTGCTGTTTTTGGTGTGAACTGAGCCACCTTTGCAGTACTGACTGAGGATTATTGTCACACGCTGCTATTTTGTTTTCATTTGTAATGTTGCAATGTTTTACCACTCTATGCTTGCCTCTTTGTCTTTTCTCTGTCTGACCTTTTAAAGATGACTTAAATCAATTAAAAACTATATTATAAAACAAGTTTTCCTTCTCCTGAAGAATATATAAATGATTTGAGCGATTACCTGCTTGAAACCTAAATCTTTTCCCTAATCCTAGTGGTATTTATTGTGCTTTTCTGTGCACACAAATAAAGAGTTTAAGTAGAAACGTTGGCGCTTCAGAAGGACGTAGTGTCAGTGTTTCTGTGATGTGCTGCCTTGGAGTGAGGCCATTCTCAATAAGGTAAGGAGGTAATGTGGTTACACTGATGAGCACAGGCTGATAATTGTGTGTTTTACAGGGTCTGATGGAGCAAAGCAGCAGCGCCCCCAGGTGGCTGACGCAGAGGAGAAAAAATCTCAGATCAGTGCTGACAGCGGGCTCAGTGTCACATCTGGATCCCAGGTTTGTACACAGAGTATCGTTGTATGAAAATTTAGATTTATTAGTTTTTTTAATGAATCATTGTCTTTTGGTGCAGTTTGTTTCAGTCTGATGTTGACATTGGAATGTAACACACTGCAGCACATTTAAATGTCCATCACTGAAATGTTGCAATAATTTCAACCTTTTTTTTCTATCCCCTACTGGGTTTATAGAAGAGCGACACAGAGTCTGTAACCAGCTCAGAACCACCGATCCTGACAAGAAGCACCAGCCAGGACTCGGAGGCTAGCACAGTGGTAGGGCACGTCCAAGTCGGATGTCTCTCACTTAATGTTTTCTCTTGTCTGCTTGATGCAATGTATGCAGCTGTGAGGATACTGTTATAATTAGGGGTGTGTATTGGCAAGAATCTGGCAATATAATATGCCTCACAATACAGGAGCAACAATATGATATATTGCGATATTTATACATTTATTTGTTGGAAAACTGTTGCAGCTGATCAGAAAAGTTAACCTCTTCAGTTGTCCACTGAGCAGAATCAATTGGCTTTATGCCAAAATGAGCCTTTAACACTATGCCGTCATGGTATCTAACCACGTGTGCTCACAGATTTGTGGTGTTGCCTGAGTATTTGACTCTGCCACAGCAGATTTTACAGACTGCGTTGCTCCTGTCACAGTTTTTACTACATTTATTTGTTTTGAAACCAAAATGTGTCCACAATAAGTTTTAAAAGCTGCTGGGGCCGGCTGTATCCTCTCTACTTCATTCATCAGATAGCTGTGTGAAGTTAGCAACATCTGCCACTCACTGGTACTATTGTGAGATCTCGTGGAAGCAGAGGTTTGCTGAGGACTAATGACTGCAGCCACCATCAATCAGGGGTTAAAATGCAACACAAAATGAACTACCACTGTTAATTTTTGCATGTAAATTGTTAATAAGAAATCGATATTGTGCTTAAGAATATGAATATAATATTGTGACACAAAATATTGCGATATCAGTGCATCAATGTTTTTCTTACACCCCTAGTTATGAGATATATTTTTTAAAAAGCATAGGTTGTACTCTGCTTGACAGTTAACAAAATATTGTAATTCATCTTATTTTTGCAACTCTTATAACTGATGCATGTTTTCATGTTATTTGACTGCAGTAACTGTATTTGGGAAGTGACTTGAGAAAAATCATACAAACAAAGTCATTTTTTCATAAAACATCAGGTGTGAATGATAAACACAACTCTGGTGAAATGATTCCAGGAAGCTTTATTAAAGAGCTGGATTAAATTGATTAAAAATGTTTTATTATATCTGCTTTTATTTAGCTTGTTTACATGTTTTAACACATATTCACTGATTATTCCTGAATGTGAGTGCCAAACGTTCTGCATGGCAAACAGTTCTATGTCTGCGTTGTTCTAACTCTTGAGTTTTTAAACTGTAGATCAGCAACAGCTCTGGAGAGACTCTTGGAGCCGACAGTGATCTGAGCAGCACGGCAGGAGACGGTCTCGGAGGGAGAGCCGCCACTCATTTGACTCAGTCCAGAGGGACGCTGTCTGACAGCGAGATTGAAACCAATCCGGCCACGAGCTCATTGTTTGTAAGTAAACAAACAAACTACAGGACATTTTCTCGTGTAAGCTAACGGCTAATTTTTACCCGTTTGAAAATACATTTTATTTTGTACTGGGTTAAGCTCATGCCTAGGTCATTGGAGTTGAAATGTGCTGTTGTGAATGAAAAACTTTGTTTTAGAAAATTGTGCCTTCTTTTGTCAAAACTAGTGAGCTCTAAACAAAACTACCTGCCAGAACAATGAGCTTCTTATTGACTCTTAATTGGGATATTGAGAGTAAGGCTGGGCGATACGGCCAAAATCTATATTGCGGTATATTTATAAGCATGTGCGCTAACGGTATATATTGTGATATATATATTTATAAAGCGCGCCGGGCTCCCGGGGATGTGCAGCGCTGCACTGCTCTGTTTTTAAAGTCTCTCCCCTCTGGTCAATAATCTTTCACTCCAGGAGGAGACAGACTTTTATGCACCTCTCACTGGTCTAACTGAGTAATACCACAGTTTCTGTTCGACAATCTGCTCCGGTCAGAGGTGGAGGAGCCATGACGAGGATGGAACGGCAGGGTGTCCGGACCTGAACCGCTGCAGCGTCTTCACCCCCTGAGTTGTCTCAAAGAGTGCGCTCGTTTTGTTCGTCTGTGAGATGCTGCAGCGGTTCTGGTGCTGGGGACCCAATTCTGGTTCAGTAATCACGACGCAAAATTTTAGGAAAATCGGAAACAAGAGATTTGTTGGGAGGAATTGATAAAGTTGGAGGTGTAGAATTCCGATGGAATAGGTCTGTTGGAACCTGCTTTAAGTCTCAATTCCCACCTGTAATTCATCAACATGCTCTACCGTGGTAGGACGGTAGAGTCAAAATCTCTACCGTCAGCCAAATTTATATCATTTCTACCGTATCCCAGTTATACCGCCTAGTTGAGAGGCCTGGTGTTCCGGATGTTCTAGAAATGGCTTCTTTTGGCTTTTATGATAATTTTATATGACTATCCCCCTTCACACACTTTTACATTATTTTCCTAATCCTTACTGAGAGAATCTCAGCTACATCAAGCACAAAGCATAACACACAATATTTGTTCAGTGATAAATTATAAACAATCAATAGTACATTGTGTTGGGTAAAATTTTGTAATTGAGCTTCATTGAAATGGTGACAAATGTAAAAATCATGATTTGTTCTAATGGGGTTCCTCATTAGAAAATGTCATCAGTAACATTTTAAATCTGGCTGCACATAAGTGATGCGCAGGTGCACGTGTGCGCTAAACACACTGCGGGTGTACTAGTTCCTTCTTCCACTACACTTCTTTGTGCACCTGTGTTACTTCGCTGTATTGATTGTGCAGTCCGTGATCACACACTGACAAGCTGTAGCCTGAGCTGAGCGGCTCATTGAGGAGCGCTGTGACGCTGTGTCATAGGGCAGCAGGAGCCCAACAACACACACACACACACATTTGTGGCCATTGCAAAAGCAGTTTGAGTGTAAATGTGACCTTGTCCTTTCTCCACAGGGAAAGGCCCACACGCTGAAACCAGGTGTAAAAGAACACATACCTGTAATGGTTAAGGGGCCCCCAGCACAGCCCATGGAGGACATCAGCATGAGGATATATCTCTTTGAAGGCCTGCTGGGTAGGTGTTGCTCTTGTGTTCTCACTGCTCTTTGTTTTAGCTCAGTCAGATGGCTGATGGCCTGCTGTTTGACGGAAACTGTTCTTAAAGCTGATTGTTCTTCTTTGCTTTACTAACATTAATTCTGTTGTTTGTGTGGGAGCGCTAAACATTAATCAATATTTTATATTATTCTTGAGATACTTTTTATTGTGATTGTGACCCATAAGTGCTTGCTTTGTGACAGTAACGTTTTACAGCACATTCAAAGTCAACCTCCTCATTTCCTTGTTTGACCAAGTTAAAACATAAAGGCTTTAAGTTGATTTGAGGATAACGGTGTTGTCGCCACAAATTCCAGCTACAGGATTGTTGCTCTGCTTGAATGTAAGGAAAAAATAAAATGTTATGTCTGAAACAAGCTACAGGCTATAAAGTAGTCAGTAAATGTCTGTATTAATCTTTTGGTTTCTGTGATGTACATCTCGGCTTGCTCTGCTCTTGTTTTTGTCATTAAATCTACTCACACCTCTTTGCCTACCCACCCCCCATCCTGCTCTCGCTGCGTTTCTTCCCTTCTGCTGCTCTTCATGGGAAATTCCTCCAGGGCGAGATAAGAGCTCCGTTTGGGATCAGCTAGAGGATGCAGCCATGGAAACCTTTTCTCTAAGTAGGGCTGATCTCTTGCCTTTGCTCTTTATATTTGTACGCGCGCGCGTGTGTGTGTGTGTGTGTGTGTGTGTGTGTGTTTTCAGCCCAGCTGGCTCTTTGTTCAGTCCTTTATGTGATGTAAATGTTTCCTGTTCATTAGTGAGCTGCATATCTGTGTTTAACATTTATTGAATTACAAAGGATTGAGCTTTCCAGTATGTCACTACATTGTGAATATTGGAGAAAACAAATCTTTAATTAATGAAGTAATTATGTTTATATGCATTCATTTGATTTTGATACATCCCCTACACACAGGTATCAGGATAAATCCTGCCAAATTCATAATTTAAATGTTCATATTATATTAAAAATATTGTAATTATGTATTTATATAAAAAGTTATTGGGGAATCTTGACTCCACTGATTGGGAGATCAGGGTTCAGTTCCAGGCCATGTGTTGAAGTATCCTTGGGCAAGATGCTGAACCCCCACCTGCCTCCCAGGCTGCCCTCTGCTCCTCAGGAACAGGTTAAATGCAGAGAAGAAATTCCACTATTGTACTGACATCTATACATATGTGGCCACATCAATTCCTCCTTCCTTTCCTTTCATTAACATGTTAAGGGGAAGGGGACAGAACATAAAACCAATACAGCAGCCAGCCACTAGGGGTCACAACTTCCATGCTACATTCTTATGTGTAGTCATTATATGTTGATGGTTGTGGCTTTTAGTTACATTTATATGTCTACAACAAACCTAACATATGTGGAAGCTGTATAGTAGGAAATATATTTTAACAAACTCAACACACACAGTCTGACTGTCCATACTGCATTAAGGAAGAGACACCAATCACCTGCTTAGATGCAAACAACCCCAGTTTATTTAAAATCTGGTTTGGATGCAACACACTTGTTAAATCATAGAAGGGTTTTTGGTGAGGCGAGGCGAGCTTTGCTTTCAACATCTGATGGATGATTTCTTTTTTTTCCTCAAGTAAACAATATTTGGACATGTAGTTCTATTCTTTTACATTTTTTATAAAAACTCTTTAAGGATCCTCAACTGTCTGAGGCTGTCTGGCTTGTTTATTTATGCGTTTAGATTGAGGTAGAGCTGGTGAGCTGCAAAGCCTTGTGTGTCTATGTTCTCTTTACAGCTCTTGTTATAGTTTATTGGCTTTGAAATGTCAAAGAAAACCATGTTAAATGGTAATGCTTCATCCTGTGTCTGGGAGCATCGAGTAACTTTGATTCCAGTAAAATGCTTCATCAGAACTGAACAGAGCTGATCTGAAGTGATGAACACTGCTTGTTTGTGTTAGCTTGTGATCCCTGAAAACTCATAAAAGCTAACACTAAAAACAAAGCAGCATTTGTTTTTGTATTCTGCTTTTAACTATTAAGTTTTAATTTTATTGCAAAATATAAAAACACACCAGGAAGGAACTACATGCTTTATTTTCCTGTTTTCAGGTAAGGAGCGCTCCACGCTCTGGGACCAGCTGCAGTTCTGGGAGGATGCCTACTTAGATGCTGTGATGTTGGAGCGTGAGGGCATGGGGATGGACCAGGGACCTCAGGAGATGATTGAAAGGTTTAATTTAAAGCGGCTCTCTGGAGCATTTTTCTCTGTATCAAAGTTTTCTAAATGTTTTAAATGATATTTCAGGTCTAAACTATGATCTATGGGTTGAGTTCCACAACATCTGTCATTCTGATGAAGACCCTCCTTCCTCCTAGAGACCCCTTTCCATTATTTCTTGCCGCCGACATTTTTCAGCCAATGAAATTCAAATTTCTGCATTCTCTCAACATGCACGCGCATTGACCAAACCTGTACCAGTAGGGGGCGCTGTCGTACAGGACGCGCCGTGTGTTTCTCTGCCGTCTCAGCCGTTCACTGAGGACTCACGGCTCATTTCTACTAAAAACCTACCCATTCTCCAGCTAAATATGGGTTTATTTTTATTTTTAAACCTTTCACCTCACAGAATGGCAAGGCTTGACAGGATTATGCGTTTATTTTGGTCAGAAAGTTCATCCAGGGCCGAGTCAAGTTCAGCTTCAGAGTCCAGCAGCAGCTCTCTGCTAACAGAGCTAATATCAGAAGCAGCAGGAACAGAGAGGGCTCATCAGACCCTCGTAGTATTGTTGGAATAAGATTGTGAACTGTGAGTGATTAAACCCTACACATTGAGCTGTACAGTTCATGTCCGAAGTATATGCGCCGCGTGCACACGCGCACACGCGACCGGACGCGCGTGTCGAGATGTTTTGAGGAGGAGCCTTTGGACGCTAGATTCAAAAACTGCTCTCTTGCTGAAATCCTCCGGAGTGCCGCTTTAACCTGCTCATTTGTTCAAGTTATTTATATTCATTTTAAGTTGCTGATATCTCTGAATCATAGCATTGTAGTTCACGCTGGTTTTCTTGTGTCAACACAGATACTTGTCTCTGGGAGAGCACGATCGCAAGCGTCTGGAGGATGATGAGGACAGACTTTTGGCCACCCTGCTGCACAACATGATAGCATACATGCTTATGATGAAAGTATGGAGGCCTGTGTGTCAGTTTTAACCGGCCTTTTCACTTCCAGATGTATAAACTTTGTAAAAACATGGATGTTTTTGTTGATTTAGGTAAGCAAAAATGACATTAGGAAGAAAGTGAGGCGCTTGATGGGCAAGTCTCACATTGGCCTCACATACAGCCAAGAGATCAACGAGATACTGGATAAACTGCCCAATATGGTGAATGTCTATCCCTTTATGTTCAGTTACTTCATCTTGTGAGGTTATTTGTAATGACTCATTCTGAATTATATTCATAGAACGGTCGTGAGCTGGCCATCAGGCCCAGTGGAAGCCGACACATAAAGAAACAAACATTTGTTGTTCATGCTGGCACTGATACAACAGGAGACATCTTCTTTATGGAGGTTTGTAAAGTCTTAATGATGGGTTTAGATCCGATTGTCTCAACTTTACTCACTGTTGCATAAAAATCACAAGGTGTTTTTTTTTTTTTAGGTTTGCGACGACTGTATAGTCCTGCGCAGCAACATTGGTACCGTTTATGAGCGCTGGTGGTACGAGAAGCTCATCAATATGACTTACTGCCCTAAGACCAAGGTGCTGTGTCTGTGGAGACGCAACGGCCAAGAGACGCAGCTCAATAAGTTCTATACCAAAAAGGTCAGACGATGTGCATCTTGTTCTTCAGCTGATTGTATCAGAACAACTGTTATGAAATCAAATAACTAAATTTCTTCATTCTAGTGTCGTGAACTCTACTACTGTGTTAAAGACAGCATGGAAAGAGCTGCAGCAAGACAGCAAAGCATTAAACCAGGTAGATACCTGGTTGTCTTTAATAGTGCACATAACTCTGTTTCACACTTAAATGTGTTCAGACATTCCCAGAATCCACAGTTTGCGAATCACTGGTTTAAAATTATAATAAAGGACAAAGAAAATCACTGAGCGATAAAACTTCCTTTCCTCAGGTCCAGAGCTGGGCGGGGAGTTCCCGGTCCAGGACATGAAGACCGGCGAAGGTGGTCTTCTTCAGGTGACGCTGGAAGGAATCAACCTCAAATTCATGCACAGCCAGGTAAGAGCAAAGAAAACCCCGCCTCTCATCTCACATAAGGGCATGAGAACCAGTCACTCACGATGGTTCAGACTCCATCCTGTCCTTCTGTCCACCTCTCTGCTCGTCTCTCCCGTTTGCCTCTGTAGCATTTTGTTTCATCATGTGACGTCTTCCTCTATTGTCCTCAAAATGTTCATAAAAATGTGACATGTAACCGGTTACAGTGTAGTTGATTGGCTTTTACTCATCACACATGACATATTTCTGTAGAGGAAGAAAACCTGTTTGTGCTTTTGCTTTTTTTGGATTTGCTTTTTTCAGTTTTTGTTTTTCTTTGTGTATATGTTTGCATGCATTTTCCAAACAGTACTAACACATTCTGCCACACAAGTTTCCTTTGACATTTGTGGTGCTCAGACCTCATGTTCATTTACCGTGTGGGAGGAAATGAGGTCTTAATCTGTGTGTGTGTGTGTGTGTGTGTGTGTGTGTGTGTGTGTGTGTGTGTGTGTGTGTGTGTGTGTGTGTGTGTTGTGTACAGTAATTAAACAGGTAACCTAAGCAAAGACTTTTCATTAATAATTGGCTATGTAATAGCAGTTTTTGATTTCCGTTTGGACCCTTTGCCATGTGTTGTCTTCACATCTGTGCAGGTAGTGATAGACTGAGCTGGGCTGATTATAGAAAATAGATTATTGATCACTAAATTCAGAAGCACATAGATTCATTTTTATTGCCTTTTTCTTTAATTTCACAGCGCACATGTTTGCTCTTTTACGTGTAATAAATTTGTATCAAAAACTGAAACTTTTTTTTAATTGTTGAGATTTTTAGGGTTTTTACTGTTTTTTTTTTTTTAAGAGACAAAAGTGAAACATGCTGGTTAACGTTACAGCTGGCACATCCAGAGGTCTACTGCTGACACAGACAGGAAATAGTCTGATATTAAAGGAATGTTTTGGTCATTTTTAAGTGTGTTTCTGTGTAAAAGTTATAAATAATCACTATCTTGTTCATTGTAGATGACTTCCTGAACATCCTCAGTTCAGAGAAATAGTTTATATCCTACTGGACTGATAAGCTAACAGCCAGATCGAGTGCAGCCGTGACCAAATTGTGTTGCTTCCATCTTAATACAGGTCTCCCAGCAGTTCATGTTTATGTTATATTGCAGTTCATTTCACTTTACATGTGTGTTCAGCAGAAATATTTACACTTGTTAAAAACCACAACAGTCCATGTAAATAACGTTGTAATCTGATTTTGAAGATTGGTTTTAAGACGGCAGCAAAACACTCAGACTAGCTGTTAGCTTATCAGTCCCATAAGAAGTAACTATTTCTCTGAGCGAGGTCATTCAGTAAGCTTCTCTACAATGAATGGAATTCTGTGTGGAAAAAATGTTGAAAAATGGCTGAAATATCCCTTCAAGGTGAAGGAAAGAGGTCTAGTGTGACTTGTTTGTGTAGGGGATTCTGTCTTCTTGTGGTCTAGATCTACAGAGAGTCAGAATAAACTACAGATGGTTTGAGAAATTCAGATCGGCTGGTGCTGGAACAGACAGGATGATGTGGTTCTGGAAAGACTGATGAGTTGTTTAAGAGCTGACCAAGGTGAATAATAGGAGGATTCAATGATTAAAGTTTATCTAAGTGGTGTTGAGTTTGTAAAAACCTTTAGGGAAGTGAGTACAACATTTCTAGGATCTGTGGATAAACTTTGTAGGTATATTTTGTAAAGATGCACTGATTTTGAAGACTGATGCTGATTCCTCATTCTTTTACAACTCTGCCCATTCTGGTTTATTAAAAAATAGAATGAACAGAATACAAGTTTGTTTGTTTTTTTTTTATTTTTTATTAACTTGAAAATATCCTTCTGGAAGCAAATATTTTCACATAAAATATTTCTGTTGCTCTTTTGAATTGGTCCAAGTTTATTGACCAAAAAACCCCATCAGATTTTCTTTTCTTTTTTTTTCCTTTCTTTTTTTTTTGCTGCTCAGCAGTGTACTCACAGACCAAAGGGTGAAAAATATTATTTTTGAGTGTCATATTGGTCAGTCATAGATTAAACTGATTGTTATTATTGGTAGGTTTTGAACTTTAGCTGATTTTTTTTTTAGGACATATCTAATTCAATTTTTTTTATCGGAGAAGCAAATTGTCCAAGTCTGATTTGAACAAAATTCACATGAAGCAGTAATTGTGAATAGACTGACTGCTTATAAGACACATCAGCTATAAACAATGGTATGGCTAAAGTTTGTCTATGTCTTTTTTAATGTTAAATTCTGTTCTTCCAGTGTATTTTTTCTCCAGGGTGAAACATCCCTTTATTGTGAATGTTTCTGCACACAACCACTGTTTCAACTCCTCCTGCTCTTTTTCTCCTTCATATATATATACTTTAGCTCAGGCTTTTATTTTGAAACCATGCATAATTTTACCAAGACAAAGAGAGTCTTGGTATTTATAAAAATAAAAGCTGTAAACAGTTTTTATTAGAACTTTGCTGCAGGTGTTACACTGTATTTGGAGACCACAGTAGGCTTTGTGTGTGCCATATGGGGTTTCTCCCCTTCAGCAGGGGATTTATTCAGACTTTTGGCCTCGTTTAGACCTGCTACCAACATGCCACCTGGCTGATGTGTGTAAACACTCTCAGGACAGGTTCTGTATGCATTCTGATCTGATTACTCGGGCTGCATTCAGACGTGGTTTGGGGTGTTTGAGGACACATTATTTTGTTAGTCTGAACACAGACTACCTCCTGGCCTCTTGTCCTGCAGGTTTACAGAACAGCTGACACTCGGCTGCCAGGTGTTTTACTGCACTAGAGTTTTACAGGTTAAGGTCATCGATGTCTTTTGAGGTTCATCCAGATGAATTTGAATGAGTCTGAAGTCGACCTGCTGATGTCCTGTTTGTTGCTCAGCTGAGTGTGTCAGGTTTATTTGCATTTAGATCAGGTAACTAAGCTCTGATCAGTAATGATCAGTCACATCTGAGCAGTTGTTTAGAGCTGTCTCTTATGTGGTCGGATCAGTCAGGACTCATGTTGCTGCTGAGTGAGGCCTAAAAGCAGCTTGGAGAACGTACTAAAAGTGACTCATTCCAGCGTGAGTGGGTAGGGGGTCGGGCGGCTCTGAAATGAGGTGCCAGAGGTGACATCATGTATCCCAGTGGGATTTCCTGTCCATCAGTGGCTGCCCTCATGTATTTGTTCTGCTGTGTGAGCGCGTTGTGTTGGTGCCAGCCCTTGTTGCTGGAGGAGGAGGCATGGGGGGCTCTGGGGGACTGAGATATACAAAGTCCAGGAAAAATAAAAACAAGGTGAATCAATTTCTTAATACTCTAGTCAAACTTCAAGTCCCCCTTTTTTTCTTCTATTTGTAAGTTTTTTGGGATTGAATCTTCTTTTTGATGGATTTTCTCTTTTCATTATTGGCTCTGTTAACCTCTCAGCTAGACTCTTGATTTGAATCTTTGCGGAGCTCCCGTCCCGCGGATAGCGTCCTCTCGGAGTGTCGTCGAGTGTTTGTGCTCTTTTGTCCGATAATAATCCAAACCATTTCTCTCCCATGCTCTCTCCCCCTGCAAGGAGCGGAAGGTACACAACCTCTGCTGTGTTTGCTTATTAGACTTACATCTTCTTGGGTTTCCTTTTGTTCTCTCTGTTTTTCTTTTTACTGTCGTAGCTGTATGGCAAGTTAAATTTTTCTGTCTTAGTCTTCATTTTGTATGAAACTTCCATGTATGCATCATATGGGCCATATTGCATCTCTGAGTAACAAAATGTTTATATACTTTTACTCAAATTCCTGCTACATGTATTGGATAAACGAGTCATTTTGAACCTGTGAGATTTGAGCAACTAAATGCATTTGTTGTCATTGCCCATGTATGCGTCTGATCATGGAAACTTCTCATAGAGTGTGTTTCTTTTCTTTTATTAGCTGCTAAGAGCCTGCATTCCATGTGTAGCTGTCTTTTATTTTAACCTTTCATCAGACTAAATGAAACATGTTTAACGTGGCAAATCTTTTCAAATATAAAGTGTTTACTCTTCATTTGGTGTTGTTTAGTTAATAATATTCTGTCTTTTTTGTTTGTTTTTGTTTGTTTTTAGGTTTTCATAGAGCTGAGTCACATTAAAAAGTGCAATACAGTGAAGGGAGTCTTTGTCCTGGAGGAATTTGGTAATTACACCATCTATTGATTCTAGGCCTGTACTCGGCACGGCAGTAACTCGGCTTCATGGCCAATTTATTGATGAGGTTCACTAAATTGAATACTTTCTCTGCTCGAGGAGCACAGAGCGTTTGATGTCTGCAGGGGGTGAAGAGAGCACTGAACTTTTCAGAGAATGTAGATTTCAGTTACCCAGTGGCAACCAGTGATTAAAAAGGATAGATTATCTCGTTGACTTTGCTTTTCATTTGTATTTGGGGAAAAAAAGTTAAGAGTTCAAAAAATAAGCTAAGCATTTAATCATAATCATCTGTTTGTTCCTGTAGGTTTTTACCAATGTATCATTTTTTCTGGTCTGTTGATCTTCTACCTGTCAAACCAGCAGATAACTACAGTGCATCTGACCATAAATATAATCAGTTTTCTCACAACATGTCTCAACACCAGATGTATTATTATATCAGCATGCACTGGCTGTGAAACACAATGAATGGATTCAGCTGAAAATATCACGTTTAGCTGTGAAAGCTTATTGAACAGTCCGTGTTGTTTTTATGAGTGTACTTACACTACAGGAACACGATAGTAAAAATAAATGTTTTCTCCATCATAACAGAGGAGAAGCTGCACCATCACATACGCACACATTTAGGCTCTCATGGTTTTATCCTGAAATTGTTGTTTTTCTTTTTTAATTTTGATAAGAATTTATACCAAACTAGATTTGTTTACTCTGGCTCAGGAAATCCAGGGTGGTGCCTGGATTACTTTAAAATACTTTAATACTAAATATTTTAATAATCTACAGTCTGAGTACTACAGACACTTTGACAGTCAGAGCTCTGAAATGTGCTGAGATTTATTAGTATCAGATAGCTGGGTTTCTACTCTGCTTCAACTTAATTTCTAATAAATTACCGGTAGAGGTAATATTCTTGGGCTAAGTTTTAAATATTTTAGTTGGTATGTTACTGTCGGTATTTCTGAAAAAGAAAATATCAGAAAATGATGATTTTTGTGATTAGCTGATTTAAACACATCTGTAAAGTGATTGATATTGATAGAAAAACAACTCCGGTTAAGATGGAGAATAGAAGGAAGGGAGTGAAGGTTATTTCAACCTTATAGGCTGTGAGTAGTGAGAACTGTTTAGAACAGTAATGCGACCATCGCAGGCCGAGTGCCTGGCTGGGTTACTGCCGTGCCTCTGTGCTGCTTTTGTAATGTTGCTCCTCATCTTTGCCACTATGAAAACCTTCATTCTCCAGCAGGTAAAGTGTTGTCACCTTTCTTCTTCAAACTACTGCGTGCAGATTATTTCCTCATCCCATGACAGCATAACATCGTTTTGTTTTGTTTTTTTCCTCCTCTGTACTGAGTATTCCTCTACTTCACTCATCACTTGCTTTGATTCCTGAGATGACTCCTGACATTAGCCCATGTGGTCACCATCCTCTGAACCTCTGCCTCTGTATCTCTGTGGAGATCTTAGGTGGAGCACTCTGAGTTTTTTTTAAACGGGGTTGAGGAGATGTTTCAACATTTCCCAGCCCTCAACATCTGTCCAGATGTCGGCCTCTTCATCTCTGCTATGGTTCACAGTTACTAATGAAAAGTCAGACAGGACTTTAGCCTCCTGGAGCTGCTATCAGGTGATGTTAGGGAGGGAAGGTTGTCCTTAATTTTATTTTTGTTGTTTTTCATTGATCAAACCTTACAACCTTTGCAGTTTGTTGTTGAGACAGTTTGTATTTGTCCATTTAGTGGGCCATGAATGTTTCACCAACAGCCGTTTTTTATTCCCTCTGACTGATCCCTCAGTCCTCTGATGGACTTTAAATCATTTGAACGATTGGACCAGTTAAATAGTCACTGTATTAAGTGATTTAAACCTAAATGGATTTGGTCTAAACTCTTCAAAGTGTTGCTGTTTGAGTGCAGCTCTTCTTGGCCCACATCTCATTTTGCACCTCGTTGAAATTTTAACCCTGTAAATTCCCCAAAGCTCTCAAACATGAACTCCTAAAGGTTCCTGCTGCCTTTGAATTCTTTGTTTTGTCTCTTACATCGACATAGTTCCTGAAACTAAAGAAGTGGTGATCCACAAGTACAAGACCCCCATGGTGAGTGCTCCTTCCTCCTGTCAGTACTTTTATTTTCCTAAGTTTGAGATCATTTGAGTTATTAGTTGTATTATAATGAATGAGTGTTCATGTCGACCTCATTTAGAGCATGTTTTATCAGAAAGTGGAGTATCAGTGAGTTTTAGCTATTGTCCAAAACAGCAGAGAGATTTATAATAATAATAATAATAATGTTTTCTATATTATATTCTCTATTATGGCTTCACAAGACGATGTTATAGAATGGTATGAAAATGTAGTTTACATTTCTTAAAACAAAACTTTACGAGGAACGCTGGATGAAAAAAAGATGTTTTATTTGTCAAAAGTAGAGGTCTAACATTACATGTCTGAGTAAGAAAATCTGCTCTGCTTCTGGTCTGATCAATAACTGCAACTAATCATTTCCTGCATGACTCACTTCCTGTTCAGATTTAGTTTCCTGACATTTTATTTCAGAGTTTGTTGTTCAGTCGCTGTTGAAAATAAATCCTGGTTCAGACACCGTAAAAACAGTCAGAACCACGAAGTTTTCCAGGCTCTTCTGTTGGGAAATAGTTTTCTTTCTTTCAAAAATAATGATTCTCATTAAAACAGAAATGTTTTGTTTTGGTTGCATATATCAAAAACATTTTATGTAGCAGCCTCCAGGCTCATCCATGTGATTTTAGAGGGGAACAGCGGTTCTCTTTGACAGTGAGTTGGTGAAAATTTACCTCTTAGTGTTTTCTAACATTTTCCAGTAACTCTGAAGTTCATGAAAATGTACTTCTGCCCTATGCTGTCATTATGCTGACCACACCTAACAACTGATCAACAGTACCTCACCATTGTGAGCCTTCAAACAGGATGTTCTCAGACAGAAGTGACTACTGAGCTTAGAGTGTCATCAGCAGGTTACTACAGACTGGAAGAGTCTCAGAAAGACAGAGAAGTGGACGTCCTTTAGCCACATCCCACTGATGACTTCATGTAAACAAAGACCTGTAGAACCAGATGAGGAACGCCACACATCTCTAGGCACATTTAAGGGAGGTGAGAGGAATCCAGGTATCACATCAGACCATTTGAAACCATCAGCGTGGTCTGTGTGCTGGATGACCTGCAGGGTACCTGAACACACCACCAGGCTCAGGCGTCATCGTATTACATGGACCAGAGAGCATTTATACTGGATGAGGGATCGGTGGTCCTCAGAAATGATGGCTGCCAATGATGTTGGAGACATCAAGGAGACGCTATGCATAAGCTATAATCCAGTCCTTGTTCCTGTGTATGAACAACGCAGACCTAACTTCATCTTTATGGACGACAATGCTCTAGCTCATCGAGGTCGCATCATTAGGGAACATCTGCTGGAGACTGGGGTACCTCAGATGGAGTGGACTGCTCTGTATTCAGACCTGAATCCATAGAAATCTATGGGATCAGCTGAGTCACCATGTAGAGGATGGTAACTCTGAACCCCAGATCCTCAGTGACCTGAACCCACCCATCAAGATTCCATGACTCAGCAGACAATAAGTCAACTTGTGAACAGAATGAGACACCCTCAAGCTGTAATTAATGCTCAAAACACATTTAAAAACTGTAATGTAATTTAATTTGTATTTACAGTTATGGTGTTAATTATCCTGGAGCCTATATTATCACTGTTGTTTATTTTATTCAAGCTGAACACAGTCTAGCAGTTAGATCAGCAGCAGGGATAAGGGACCTGCTGTAAGCATATTGCACAGGACATACACTACCAGTCATATTGTGTGAGTGATGGTGGATTACCTGTGGGTAAAAGCTTTTGTTCACTCTGTTAGTTCTGGTCCTGATTGACCTGTAGTGACATCATCTTACTCTTTGTTTTTTCTCTGCAGGCACATCAGATCTGTTACTCGGTCCTCTGTCTTTTCTCTTACGTGGCGGCAGTGAAGGGGAAGGAGGGGGAAGGAAAACCCAAGATGCTGTCACCGAGACCCCTTCCTAGCTAGTCCACACCCTGTACTTTGGCTGCCCTCCTCCTCCTCCCAGATCCTCGGTGTGCCTCTACTTGAAACAACGTCTCAGACTTTTGACAATCCCAAAATTCAATCGAAGCACACAATTCTCTCCTCCTGTGTAAATAGAAGCCTGAGATCCTTTTAAGGTCCGATTGTGTAGACACATTTGGTCTGTGATGTCGTGTAAATATTCCCAACCCTTCATCGTTGTTGTCCTGATGTTCCGACCCAACTAGCTGCAGATTTTCCAGCTCCTTCAAGTGAGGAGGAGGTGACTCCCCTTAACTCTGACCTGTGTGAGAGTCTCCTCTTCATCCCGCTGCCAAGATGCTAAAGTTTTTGTCCGTGTGAGGGATTAGTCCAAGCCACAGAGTGCATGCAGGTCCCGTGCACAGCCTTGACTTTCACTGCAGTGAACCCTCCCCCTCTTTGCTTGTCTAAATGCAGTTCTGTGTTATTCTGTGATTATGTGCTTTACTGTAAAGTTCCAGTCTGTCCAAGTTTTGAACTACTGAAGCATCCAGAGAGGCTCTTCTAGTGCAGGATGCTCCATACAGGAAAAAAAGCTACTGTATACTGCACCAGATCACTGCATGTAAACTCCTTGTAGTGGTGTTTGGTCCTAAAAATACTTTGAGTGTGCTCAGACTTGTTCTCTCGCTCTAGATTGGCCCCAGGCTGAATTACTGTTCTAGCTCTACTGTAAAACTTCTCGTCTGTTGTCTCCTAGTATTAATTGCATGTTGTTATTATAAGGACAAAGAATAAATATTATATATATTTCTATATATAGTATTTATTTAATATATATGTATATTGACTGTACATTTCTCTGAAAATGTTGATTTGCTAGATGTGCAATACTTAAGAAGTAGTTAGCCATTGCCAGAGCCTGGTTTCCTCGAGTTATCAGGCGTTCACAGGGTGAAGAATGTAAGAGATTTTTTGTGTGTGTGTGTATTTACTCAATATTTAGTGTGACATGACTGTTCAAAGTGTCCTCCAACGGTATCATTGGTCAGTCACAGGTCAGAAGACATCTGCTGAGGCTGTGATCTAGCATCTTAAAGTGTTTTCAGAGGCTGAAATGAACCAATCTCTAAAGAGAAATAAATTAATCTTTGATCATAAATGTCACCTTTTAGTTCAGACTGCTCCTGTTGTGGCCTCATCAGCCGTATTTACACAATTGTGTGTAAAAGTTACTGCATCTAAATATTGTGGAATTTGAAGTTTTTAAAACATTAATCAGCCTCCAAACAAACAGAACTCTGGCAGGTATAAGATGTTTTGTATGTCAGGTGTTCTTTGTCTTCCTATTTAACGTGTTTATCATTTTCCAGGCACATATTGTTTATATTTTTATTCTGACCTACTGTGGACAGTTTTCCCAGTTAGATGCCAATCACAGCTGGTGAAAGAAAACATGACATTTGGCCTCAGTCATTTAAAGAACATAAGCCTCTTAAAAAACACTCAAGTGTAACCCCGACTCTCATTAAGAAATGATCTTCTACAAAGGTGGAAGTCAAGTACTTTTCCCCAAAACCCTGACAGGAGTAGCTCTAATCTTGGCATTACAGTGACAGTATTTAAGGAAACTTATGCAACTGTTTGGTAAAAGTTAAATGAAACTCAGAAGCAGATTTCTGTCCTGTGATCGACCCTTCAGCTGTAATCACCAGATCACCTCGTCTTTGTTGTGTTTGTTCCATGATGGTGAAGAGTAGTTAAACCAGTCCAACCACTGGACCATTACATAGTGAGTGTGTGAGTGAGTGCATGTGTGGTCATGTGAACAGTTTCTTCTGATCAGCAATATATTGCTACAGCTATATCACTGGAAGAGGTTTTATTTTGATCCTGACATGCTTGTATTTTTAGTAACTTAACTGTGCAAAGTAGAAAATTCAGGAAGAAATTGACAAGATGCTGTTAAAAAAAAAAAAAAACTCCATCTGAAGCATCTTCAAGACCGATCTGAATTTTCTGCTGAAGCTGAAAGATTTTTGTTTCTCCAAGCTGGAATATTACACCTCATCTCTAATTGTCCTGCTGTCAGGAGGAGGAGTGAGCAGATGTCAGGTGTAAATATTCCAGTATTTGGAAGAAAAAAAGTTTATAGAACATGTACAGCTTTGGCAATATAATAAAGTTGTCCTAAATGAAGTTCAGCGTAGTTGTCCTTTTATGAAGTCAAATGTTTAAAGTAAAAATAGAGACATGTGGAGCTTGAAAGGTTTTATTGAGTTGTGTGAAATGCTTGTTTACAAAAGCTTTACAGTTTGTAGTTCACGTCAAACTCAAAGTACAATTAGTTTTTGTGCAAAACGCAAAACTAACAAAGGCAAAGATTCCAGCAGCAACCTGAGTTACTAAAGTACAAACTAGGCATGTGTCTGAGTTTCCAATCACAATGATCTAATCTGAGTTTTTTCTTTGGGATGTTAATTTACAATGTGTATAAGATTACATATACCGTAAATAGGTAAAATATTAATGGAGAAAACTGAAGTGTTTACACTCTGATAGACCACAAATTACAGGTTGCAGCAGGTGAGCAGAACACTAGCTGCTCAAAATGTCTCTACCAGAAGCACATTGAATCTTAGAGCGCATTGATAGCTCACATCCCACAGAAGCCTGTGTTCTGCTTTAAACATACACAGCAGGGTGTGTATGTGTACATGAATCTCTGGGAGAAGTCTGAAACATTCAATTAAAAAGGGACTTTTTTTTCTGTAAAACATACAAAACTAAAATTGTATAATTCTGCATCCCTGTTCAACCACTTCAAGATGAGTAAGGAACGTTTTTAAAAGCATTACATGGTGGCAGAAGTAGAAGTAAATTTTACATATTGTAATTGATCAAATCTGAAAATGCTTGTTTCTTGCAAAACAACAAACTCCTGCGTCTGTAAACTTTGGCAAAAAAAGATTTGACCAGTTTGGAGTGATGTGAGCTAGTTTACCTTCACTAACGTAGCTGAGCTGTGTCGCTGGCCACAGTTATGTTGCTTAAGGCAAAGAGAAAAGTCAAAGAGCAGGTCAAGAACATGGGATCAAACAGGCATCAAAATGCAAACAGCTACAGGAAAATATAGATCCAATTATAAATGCTACAGCACACTGAGCAGTATGAGGAACTGATCACCAGTAGAGAGAAAAAAAAACTTTAAACTCATCAGGAAATGATAATTACAGAGAAAATAAATAAATGAGAAACTATTCTTCACATTGTAAAAACAATTGAAAAAGTCTAAAAGCACCGTTAAATCTAAAGGTGCTTCATCTTTGCATTGTTGTGTTGCACAAGTTACACGTTTTCAACTTTTCAGATTTGTACCAGTAAACCATAAATGGGTCTATATTATCAAAAATATAATTTGGGGGTTATTTACATTAAGAGATGCTAAATTAATATTACAGTCAGACTTTCCTCTTGACCCGTTGTCTGATATGTCAGAATCTTTGCATGACTATTAGCATTTAAGACTAATGTTGCTTTAGTTGCCATTTTAGAGGCTGTAAGGCTACCTATTTAATCACAGCTCACGTCCTCGTGGATGGTTCTGCGAAGAATCCGGAGACGAGACATAACTTCGTCCCAGTCCAGGTAGGCGCCTTCCAGGTGGCGCAGCCTGTCCGGCCTGCTGATGTAGCTCCTCCTCCCATGCAGCAGCCGCCAATTGTCAAAGGTCACAATGTCACCTGAAATAAGATACTGAAAATCAGATCCAAGCTGTGTGCTGTTGATCTGAGTTTACAGGTTACGTAAAACTTAACCTTTACTTGTTGGTGCTCAAACCTGAAAGGTAATGCTAACACAGCTTTTAGATTTTATGAAACTAACATGAAATTTAACATGAATGCAACGGCCACGTGACGATAAGCAAAGTAAATACACAAATCATAAATGTACGGTATTCTCACACCGTCTACATTTTGGTACAAGACTGACTCCATCACAGCAGCTGGCCCATCTGCCCTCATCTTGATTGGATCTTTTGGAGTTCCAACTTTCCACCAACTCCATGGATGGGAGCCTGAAATAACGCTGGAGAAACCAATGACATCATCCTGATACAGTCTGATGTCCTGAATTTGTCCTTCAGTATCATTTTGTCATCACAGTCACTGGATGCTGCTGAATGTTTGCTGAGCAGAGATTTATTTAAGGCAAATTACCAGCTTTGTTTGGCAGTGACGTCTAAAGTCACGATGACCCTAATAATGACAGATATGTTGTGTCACTGTAACAGAACATGTATCCTGCAGAGCAAATCCTTCTCTCTGAGAACATTCTGCACTGTTACTCTGTCCTTTATTGCTTTTGTTCATCTCCACACAGATTCATAAATTACAGATTAGCAGACCATTTTGTACTTTTGTTGTTTTTTTTTAAGCTAAACACTAACCTGGTTCCATCCTATAGTTGACCACGTTGTCTGGTCTGTTCATGATGTCCACAAAGGCCTTCAGAGCTCTGTAGAAAGGCTGGACCTGATGCAGGGGGAGGTCCAGAACTGAATCTCTGGTGGCATTGTTGTAATTGATCCTCATAACTCGGCCTTCAGAATCAACACTGTTAGAGACCAAACAGAACAACAAGTGATGCTAATCTAACAGAATTTAAAGAGTTAGGCCAAAAAACGACTTTAAAGTATTTATAGTTAAAAAAAAAAAAAAGAATGACTAATATTAGACCTAGAGTGCACATTTACAAGCAATTAAATAATGAATCCAGTAAAAAAAAGAAAAAGACCTAAACTACTGACACTCTGGAGCTGATGTTCTCAAAAAAATGTTTGATATCACCGAATCCTGTAAACAAAAATCCTAAATGCTCTACTTTATGTTTTTCAGAAACAAATTTAAATGCAAAACATTTTTTCCAATCAGCATCAACTGAATAATAAGTGTTTAATTATCTGATTTCCGAGCTTGGCTTGTATTGGTTTTAATGAACACAAAGATAAGTGAATAACCGAATGTCGGCACTGTGGCGGACAGCTGAACCTCTAGTTCAACTATTTATTTGGATTTTGGAGGTCAGGTAGCGTATTAACATCACTGAACAGCAGATGGCAGTGTCTCCATTTCAAACCCAAACCATGAAGGATGGGGTGTTTCTCTGCCTCAACAGGATCTGAATTGTTGCTTCATACAGAAAAATATCTGTGTGTATGGGTAAACATTGACCTGACAGCCCATCAACACTCACTCGATGATGCGATTCTTGGACTGCAGCATGAAGTCGCAGTAGTCCGTTCCGGTGTCGGTGAAGTCCACGTGCAGCGAGGTGAGCGTCCGGAACGCCTCTGGGTCTTCTCTCTGCAGCTGCTCGGCCATGTGGAAGCCGTCCACCACCTCGCTCTCCCCTCCCTTCCCAGCCTGGTTGATGCAGTGCAGGAACTGCACCTAGAACATGTGCCGCACAAATGCTGGGTTTCAAACTGATGTCATTAAGACCAAATGCCAACCGTGATTCATTCGTCATCCCATCTCTGTTTAATTAGGAGGTAAAGTGAGACTTTACTCACTCCAGGTGGGAAGTTTAATGCAGGGTAGTCTGTATGCAGGCTGAGCTTCCCTGAAGTGTAGGCTACATTGTTTGCCATGGGTTTGTCCTGGACCTGCCATGTATGCCTGAGGACAAAGATAACATTCATTAATAAACCCCACTTTAATTATTCTACTTTGGCTTTAGAAGATCAGCAGCGACAATTAGACTGTGAGGAGAAAAAGGATGAGATGAGATGAACTTCGGAAGGGATCCCTGAGGGGGAAACGGGGCAGCTTCACAGGAACGCTCAGGCTGTAGACTCTTAAGTAGATTCTTCATTGAGATGCAGCAGGAGTCGAGCACTAATGAGGTAAAGTTATCTCCAGTGTTCTGTTTGTATGCCTCATTTTGGATGATGCCTGAGTCATTAAACAGCTTCTCTGACGGCAGCCTCTCAGTTTTAGTCTTTACTTCCTGCAGTATGAGCTCATCTGCTGCCTGTGGAAAACTTTTATGATTCAAACTTGTGTTTCAGCTGAGTGAACCAGGTAATTCCTCTGGCTTAAAAAGATGGAACGCTTTTAGGTTATTTTCCTCGCCTCGGTCCTCAAATAATCAACACAGCAATAAGTCAGAGAGATGAACTCTGATATGATGAAAAGAGCCGACAGCCACTTTAACCTCTGCCATCCAGCCAATATGAATCAGAGCTACACGTACGATTATTAAACCATTTGATTAAAATGTCTGAAACTTTTAGCAGCACCATCTGGAATGGAATCAGGTTT
Organism: Callopanchax toddi; assembly: GCA_006937965.1. Classification (NCBI taxonomy): domain Eukaryota; kingdom Metazoa; phylum Chordata; class Actinopteri; order Cyprinodontiformes; family Nothobranchiidae; genus Callopanchax; species Callopanchax toddi. The sequence goes on along the minus strand of SSNR01000167.1, from coordinate 661,024 downwards.
ATTCAGGCTTTGTTGAGAATGACTGGAGCAAAATGGAGGAGCATCGCAGACTCTTACCCATAAAATGTCAGCCTGAGGTAGCCAATCCGCTCTGCGAGTCTGGCCATGTGGCCTCGCTCCGCTGCGGCCCCCTTCAGGTAGACGATGCCAACACGACGAAGGGCCAGGAGCCAGTCAAGCGCTGCCTTATCGTCATAGAGCACTTCCTGGTAATCAGCCGTGGGAATACGAAGTTTGGCATCCCAATAATAACGCTCTGAAATGAGAAACAGCATGTGGGAAAACATCATTCTTGTGTTTCGACTCAAATCGGCTCCATAAAGCAGAAACTAGTTATTAGCGTTATTTTCTTAAAGCTAAAGCTACTTGTTAAACAAAAAGTTCTGCTCTTTGTCAAGGCACTTTCACTCAGTGACACACAAATAAATCACAAGCAGGAGACACAGATGGACACTGTTCAGAATCCATCCATGTACGCTGTGCTGGGTTGATAAAATGGACCAGAGCCAGACAGATGTGCAGCATGTGTGGAGTTACACAGCATCACTACACATCTGACATTTAGAGCTTCATTCTGTCTGATGTTATAGGTAAAGGGCCTGAAAACAAGTATAGCAAACATTTTCTATAATACTTTATTTACTGCACCTTTTAAGGGTTTCAGTGCAGATTAATGTTTAGCTCCAAAAAGGAAGCAATTAATCTGTAAATTTTACCTTGCATCCTTTGTTTATTAAAACCTAATATAATTCAAAATGCTGCTGCAAACTTGAAGATGAATGGCTTGTCTCCATCAGACAGTCAGACATGGAAAAAATCCTCCCGCTGCTCTCCACCCAGCTGGCCTCAAGCCTTTTTTTCCCCATGCAGCGTCTCTCCAGTGACTTCCAAAGAAACAGCTGCTAAGTACATTTGGGGGAGGAGGAGGGTTTAACAGAGGATAATGCGTACCTGTCCTGTGTTTATGGAGCTTGCTTGGGTCTCTTTTTAGCATCCACAACTTAAAAGCAACTTTCAAAAAAGCTGCATCACAATCAGGGGTAAAAAGTGGGGCTGGTGATTCCACCAAAGTCCAGGAGTTTTAGACTCGTCTAGAATCCACTGAAAATCTGAGGGACGTGAAGATTTAAAGATGCAACAAGATTTCAGCTGGTGACGCAGGATTTTATTTAAAAGGCAGTGAAGTACAAAGTACAGACAGACGCTACATCAGTCAGAAACACTGTGATCATCAGGACTCTCAGACCTCCCTGCAGGCTGTTGTCACAAATCCATTTCTGGCTGCACAGCTCAAAGGGTCAAGGACCTGCTGCTTGTTGAAACATGTCATGAGGGTGGAGGCAAACAAAGAGAGCATGAGAAACTGGGGTAAAGGTCAAACCTGAATGCTACAATAACTAGTGAAACTTGACCTGAACTGTTGTACACCACTCTTGTTTGGGTGTCAGTTGTGGTAAAAAGGCTGCAGCTCTGGCTGCAGGCTGCATTCACATAGCCGTGCAGTCCTGGCTGCAGTTCAGCAGGAATCTTATTTTGAAAACGTATCACGAATGCTGCTATCAAGACTGTTCAGTCTGCCTTCTGGGTTGAACAAAAGGAGAACTTTGCATGAATCTCTGATGGATCATCATGTAATCAGAGCATCACAGAGGCTTGTTTGTGACTAAGAAATGGTAAATGGCTTGTATTTATAGAGCGCTTTCTACAGTGCAGAACACCCCAAAGCGCTGTACAACACGAACAGTCACTCACCCATTCACACTCACACTCACACACTGGTGGTGATAAACTACATTGTAGTCTCAGCTGCCCTCGGACACTCTGACGGAGGCGGGGGCTGCCATGCACCGGCGCCCTCCAGGACCCTCTGACCACCACCAGTAGGCAAGTTGGGTGAAGTGTCTTGCCCAAGGACACAACGACAATCTAACCCAGCCGGAGCTGGGGATCAAACCGGCGACCCTCCGGTTGCCAGACCGGCCACTCTACCAACTGAGCTAATGCCGCCCCAAGAAGGCTAATCACAACTACGAATCTCAGATGAGGGAATAATAATAAACTGTTAGGCTAATCTCATTAAGTTTTGGACAGATATAGCTCACTTTTAGTTAAAATATATTACACTGTACATAAGGTCAGAATGCAACTTCGCTTATTTGTTTAAAAAAAGAAATAAAACAAATTACTTTAAAAAAATAAGCATGAAAGGCTGTTTTCTACTTAAATTTGCTTTAATTATTTTATCTGTAGTAACAATCACCTCAGTATATGTAATGTTATCTCTGCCTAAGTCAGTGTGTCTGAGCACTAAAAATATACGACCTCTTCCTTTACCCATGATGCATCTCACCACCAAGTTCCAAGTATTTACAGCCAAGTAATTTGTGTTTTCACTTTGAGAAGCAAATAATCTCATTTGTTTTTATCTCAGCTCCAGATGAACACAAACATTTTAACTGACAAAAAAAAAAATCACTGTTTCATAGTTTTACGTTGCATTTTACTTTACGAGAATGCATCTAATTTACCTTCTGAATGACGTGAGCACCCCTAATTTTTAGTTGGCGTTTTAAAATAATCTTACAAAAAGTATTTTATTTAGTATCCAACAATCAGCCTGACGTTAGGCATTTTTATATCTAGACTGATTCCAGTGTCTCTTTATCTACTGTTCATTTTAATAAGTTTTAATCAGCACAACTCTGCCACCTGCTGACGTAAATCAGTGCCTGCAGTCTCTTTGAAACTTAAGTGTAGGTTAATCCAGGCTTTGCCTCATCAGTGAACTTCAGCCTGTTGGTGATTTAGGTTCATACATTTCTAAAGTTAATTATTTAAAATATACAGCTATAGCCTATAAGGATAGAAAACTGGTAAAATGAACACAGATCATAGAATACAGTCAAGCCTCTGAACCGTTTTTCTTTTTCATGTCTTGTAAATCTGTTGTTTATGCTAAAATATACTAAAAAATACAGTACATGTCCATGTTGTACATTTTTAAATTATCTTTGCTACACATTCTTAAATCCAAGTATGACATTAATGAATACACAGTGTATATTTTCTGCATGCTGTAAAGTACCTCTTAGTCTCTCTTCTGATATTAAAAGTTTTTATACTTTTGTGTGAATCTGCATGCTGTCACTTTGCTGTTGGTACAACTAAACTAAAAGGACAATAAAGGTTATTTCTACTCTAATCTGCAGAATGATGTTTTCTGAGTGTTCAATATTGACAAAAAAATTTTTTTTTTCCATAAGCAAGCAGTTCTAATAAATACAAATAAAATCAACCCGATACCCAGAGATTTTTCTTTTGTCGTTTTAATGTTGAACTAAACATTTGATTGTTGCCATTAAAATCATCTTCCAAATTCTTAAAATACATTTTTGCTTTCGTTAGAATATGCATTAACACAGACTTTCATAGAAGTTGAGAAAAGATAAAAGTAATTAATAATTATTAGCACTGCCAGGACTCATTTAGTCTTTTCACTTGCAGCTATTAGTGTTTGAATGTATAGTATGGCTGTTCTGGGAACTTGCTGTCCTTCTGTGTGCATACAGGGAAAGCCTGAGGCAGTCAGAGCTGCAGCACAGACCCTTCATGGTAGGGAACAGAGCAGGCGTCACTGACAAGAGACATGACATTGAAGTCACACACAGTATGAGAATAAGGAGCAGTGGGAGCTGTGCAAAAGCAGCTTGAAGTGAAGGCTGCTGGAGTCAGAAGGCTTGAGCATTTTAAATAGCACATTGTGTGAGATGTGCCAGTTGGATTATTTGAAGAATATCATCTGAGTCAATATAAAAACAGTTGATAAACTGGATTTTTTTACTTTATTAGGACAGCTTCAGTGATAAAGACTTCTATTCTAATTCAGAGTCGTTTAATTTTAGAAGTACAGATCCGTCCTGGGACACATTTCCTACCTACAGTTTGCGCAGACGTGTATATGTGAAAAGTCTTGGCTGGGAGAGAAGCAGAAAAAAAAAACTGGAACGACCGCTCAAAGCAAACCCTCCTGACACCTTTCAAAATATATATATATATCCCTTATATAGAGAGAGAAGCAGAGCCTAAGGAAAGAAGAGCAGCAGCAAAAAGAAAAGCAGCACCAGGAGGAAATAATGGCACCTTCATGGACTTGGACTGCACTTCCCAAAGATCTGTGCACCACTGTGATGCTGCCAAAGACTGGCTCTGGCCTAGCCGTTGAACAGGAAAACAGGTCAACTGGTGCCAAATTCAATGGAGTGAGCAGCATAGAGGGGGTGTTGGGCTCAAAGCAGCTGAACATATTCAGCAGTTTTTTAAAGGATGAACAGACTAGTTCAGAGATAAACTGAGTCACAGGCATGTTTCTAAGCCTCTGTCTTCTAGATTCATTTGGATTAAGGTATGTTATAGATTTTTTTTCTTCCACTCTTAAAGTGAGTCATGTGAAATTAACTGTTAATAAAGCAAATCCAGCAAGCTTTTACAACTTATGTTCCAACAATATGAGAGGCTTTTGTATGAAAACAGATAAAAATGTACTAAGAATTCATGTTTGAAGGTCATCAATAATATCTTACAGTAAATCAAACAGATGAGCCAATCGAGAAAAGGATCATTTTGTGTATTTTAGATTTCTTTCAAAACAGTCCACAAAAATCCCCCAAACTCTGTCCCACTAAGAACACAAGCTGCTGCGGTGGGAAAACAAGAAGGCACTTAAACTTATTTTTGTTGTAGTTTTTTCTTTTGACTCAGCGTTACATTTATTTAAACTCAGTTGTTTAAGTTAGCAGTATGCTCCTTCAAAGTTAGTTATCCCCCATAAATATTGTGCTTTCTACATGTGAGAAATGGTTTAGTTTAGTTTGAACAAATGATAAAAATGAAAGTTTTCAACATCCATTACTTTTATTAAATGACATCAAACCTTGATGTATAAGACTAAATCAAAGACTCATAGCATCAGTACTATAGAGTATAGACAAATGGCATATTGACTAATATAATATTGTACCACTTTATATGTATACACATGAGACACGCTTTTATCCATAAATAACCCTGATCCTATTTTTTGTGCATATTGTCCAGATGTGGTAAACAACTGTCATAGTCAGAATCCATGTGCTTTAAAATACCTGCGTAAACCAATAAATACTCATATTTATCAGTGCACTCATTTGTATAAAATCTCAGTGGAAGAGCCATGTTTGCATGTGCTTGAAGGGACACCTTTGACAGCCAGACAAGATAGTGTGTGTGCACAATGACCTCCTCTGTTTCCCCTCCCCTGTGGTTTGCTACAGTGGCTTTTCCAGATGAGGAAACCTGAAGCCGTGGCTCCTGTCAGGCAGTTCAGGGCAGCTTGGCTCTGCCCTCACTGTGCTCTGTTAAAGCTGGAGGTCTGCGTGGCTCTCCTCTGCTGGGAGTCCTCTATAGCTCTGCTTGAATCACTGCACTTATCCACAGAGCTTTTGTTCTGACTTAGTTAAGTTTTATCTCAGAGCCCAGATCAACTCACTTCAGTGATCGGTCTGGAATGCACTGTGAAGGCTTCAAAGCCAAACGGCTAGAAAGAATCTTTTCAAAAGACCCCTGGTATAATAACTTATTCCTTTTGAATGAATTCAACTGAAAATTAGATGATGCCAAAATGTCTCACTTTATTTGAAAATAGTTATTTAAGAGAATGACGCTGACAAACCAGTGTCAGCCATCCTATACTTGAAATTTGATATATTTTAAGTTTTTCTTCTCTTTTTACATTTTAATATTCAAGATTTTTAAGTCATATAAATCCGAACAATGACTGAGCCATTGTTCCGCTTCATGAACATTTCCAAACATCAATACTTTATTATAAAGTTCGTGGCATGATACATCTACTTTGATTGGTTATTTGTTGATTCTTTCACCGTTTTTATAATTAATAAATTATTCTAATTTTTCCATTAAATAAAGTGATTTCTTTATAGAAGTACAAATTAACTATTCAAACAGTCAAAACCGCTACTGAGTTAAAGAAGCTAAAATAGTTTTAAAGACAAAGTATTTGGTAACTTGTTGACATATGTAAACTGGTATTTTCTCTGAACACAAGACTTTACTGAGATTTTAATGTTTAGAATTAACTCATTTTAATAAGGTTTCCAGCTACAAATAAAATCTTTTTTTTTTTCATAAACATGAATCTAAACAGTTGTCAAATACACCATGTTGCTGTTTAATTTGAATACTGATAGGCTTTTTAATCAATGGACCTGTCCTACAGGAAAAAGTTAAAAATGAACAAAAATATCCACTTCATTTTTCACAAAAATCTAACAAAAACCCTCTTTCATAAAGAGGCCTGTATGACAGAGCAGCCAACTCCTGCATTCCCAGTTTGAGGAGACAGACAGTATGAGCTGTGTCTTCTGTTTCCTCACTGCAACGCTGCAGGCCCTCCAAACACTAATCCAAACGTAACGCTTTCTCCATCTGCAAGTTCAATTTCCTAAAACTCAACAAAACCTTGAGGTAGTTTGTCAAACTGTGTCCATTTTGGCAACTTATGCTCTGTGCTGTCAGAGTCCTTTCAGTTGCCAAGAAAGATGTCAGCACTGCCAAAGAAATGAGAAATCCAATCATTACAATCATTAAGCTTCCCATGCAGGCTGACGTGGAGATGTTGAAATTTCAAAAGAAATGACAAATTTGACCTAAATATAGGTAATCTGTAACAAATCATAAGAAGACAAATGGTATGAGTGAGTGAGAAGGAGTGAAATTATTTCAACATGGGGCCATTTTTATTTTTCTGGAAAGAGAACGCTGATGTGTGAAAGGCTCGAGTGACAGTCACTGGACAAGTCTGGGTTCATGAAAGCATCAGATGTCTATTACAGCACACTAAACAGTGAAAGAGGCCAATTATGACAAATTAAAAACACACAAGTTGTGGTTTATAGTATAAATTCTTCAAATTCCTTCAGGCTGATAACACAGCATGGGCTTCCATATGAGATCTTATGTTTAGAAAATTGGTTTTACTCTACGATGTGTGAAAAGATGGTCAGGTTTGGAAGAGCACATACATTTCCACTGATGGACCATTACAGTTTTGTTTCCAGGAGCTTTTTTGTGTGCAGACTGACAAGTGGTGACATAGAGGGCTAAATCCAGACCAGATGGCTAAAGGGGAAAACACCAGCCAGGGGAAGAACTGACAAATCTGCTGCTGTCTGGAGGTGTTATGGAATCAGTCAGCAGTCTTAATGGAGAAAAGTCCAAACTCAGACCAGTGTTCACGAGAGTGAGAAACCTGCCAGTCAGTAAGTTTGATAAATACCCGACTGAAATGGAACACTAACTGATGAAAAGTGTAGGTGTTAAAGTCAGAAAGGAGGTCAGTAGAAAAGAAGCCACAAAGCTGAGGGAACGACAAAAGACGCCGATACTCTACAGAAATTAGGCAAGAAAATGTTGGAAAACACAATTAAAATAAATACTGAGTTAAGTAGAATAATGCATACACTTTAGGGCTGTTCATTTTTTCCAGAATTTATAGAAAACGCAGAATCAACAAGCATGATATTAGTATCACAAATGACTGCTTGGACTGCAATAAATCATGCCAGTGGTCTGCAAACTGCAGCTCTAGGGCCACGAGGCTCTTTGGTCCTTTTTCAATGGCTTTTTGTAGCTCTGACCCAAATAACATGGAAATTAATGACATCTATTTCATAACCACAATATAAAGGCTAGCTTGGTCCAAAGTTGTACAAATATGTGATTGAAATCACTGAGAATGCATGACACTAATATTAGCTTGTTTTGACAATTTATTAATCCAACTTCCACCCAGGCAATGTGGATTTCAGTAAAGGATCACAAAATTAAACATACTAAAAGATATGCAAGCTGAGAAAGCTGTTTTGTACACTTAAAATTAATATGAGACGTCCAAAGTAATCTTAGAAAAACATGGCAAGTGATTCTAAAAACAATTAGAACTTCAAATGATGTTTTTTGGAAGAAATCCAGTAAGTCCTAATTAAAAAACCTAAAGTCATGGACTCTGATCATTTATTAGGATGCAAGTACCAGTATGTTTTTTTATCATTTTCAAGTGGGAAACTTATAACTATAAATTATAAATAAATAAAAACGGGAGTGAGATATTCTTGATCAGCTTAACTAAGTCATGGCAGTTTTCCTTGTTAAACAAAAGACAGTCACTGGATACCATCTCCTACATTGCACACTTCAAGGAAATATTTCCCATTTTGTATTCAGAGCCTTTATAGATTTTTGACTGAAGAAATGCTTCATTTCCTTGGCTGCATCTTAGTCTGGAAATTTTTAGTAAGTCAGTGGAGAATATAATAAAGGACAGCTGTTACAGAGGAAGAATTTTATAAGAAGGGAATTCCATCTTTCTTCTGATTAAACAACATCCAACTTCTATGTGCCTTTTTTGAAAATAATTTACTAATTGCCGTCTCATCAAAACCAGCGGTACAAAGAAAAGTATTAAAGCTGAAAGATTAAAAACTAAGCATCAAGCAGAAATTGAAATTAGATCATTTTTAAATAATAAATGTAAATCAAATTGAAATTCCTCAAGCATTTTTATTTTAAGCCCTTACATAATCAAATTACAAGTAAAACATTGTTCTTTTAATGTGTAAAACCACATTAAATGTGAATAAAAACTCAGAGTGGTGGTTTTACTAGTCTTAAAACATAATTAAGTCACTTAAACTGCCTTATGTCTTGTTTAGACGAAGGACTGTAATGGATTTTTAGCAAAGGACAGACTGCCTTTAAAACATCAATCTTTGAGAGTATTTTACTTCATGAAGAATAAATTTTACATGTTCTATATCAGCCTTTTACATACAGTGACATGAAATTTGCCATGATTCCTGCCCCGTCTAAACAAACCCGACAAGCAAATGGGAGGCCCGAGATGATGACTTGGTTTAAATATTGAACGCATCTGGCAGGCGCCGAGTAAATCACTGACAGATTTATTGGTGGAAGTAAGAGTCATTGCAGATAACAGCATAATGAGTGACGTGAACTTTCCCAGGAACAACCTAATATCCTCAATCTACTCTATGTTACGTGAAAGGTTCAAAGTGCACACTGCACGTAGGAAAATAGCACATGCACATTTCAAAGGTCAGAAAACATCCACACATGAGTTGTAATACTTCGATGGACTAGCATAAAGAAGTTTGATTAAATGAGTACAGTTACAGTACAGTTTGAAAGGTCCTGGTTTCAACCAGCTTTCTTCAAAAGGTAAAAAGAAAAATTTAATGAACCGTTTAAATATTTTAAATTTCTGCAATGGTGAAAATGTTTAAGAACCTTGTGGGTTCAGAAACAGTAACGTTTGAGTCTGCACTCCTGGAACACGAATGTGGAGGCTTGGAGATCTGTTCATTCCCATAAAAGGAAACACTGACAAGAGTAATTTAGCATTTTTTAAGAACATGCAGCTTTTTTTTCCCTTGACCCTCACTCCAAGTCAGTTTTCCATATGGCAGAGACAGATGGGGGTCTGAATAAGACGCTGTTACACAGACATCAGCCTTTTTGATGCTTCACTGCCCCACGGTGTTTCACGTGCTATTCTTTAGTACAGATTTGTCTGAAGTAGATGTGCAAGGATTTTAAATTAGAGCTACTGACGAAGTACATGTGCAGCTAACGGTTAAAACTGGCAAAATAAATATCAAATTCAAGACTTAACGAACAAGCTAATTAAAAAACATTTAACATTTAAAAATGATTGAAAATAAGAATTTAAATTACATCTCACCTGGATCATGTGAGAAATAAAATCGTTTCATACCATTTAATTTCCATAACTGTGACTGAATGAGGTGACATTAAAGAGGTACAGTTTTAACATTTTACATTAAATGTCTTGAGTACGGTAGTTATTTTTCCATGTCTGACTGCAAAACTAGACACAGTGGTTTGGGATGCATAACTCCATGGAAACGGTACAAAAAGAAAAACATTACCTCAAATAAAAACACAATGTAAAGTATAGCCTGAATATTAACCCCAAAGCTCCAGTTATCATATTGACCCAGTGTCCTGTGTGTGCCACACGTTCAATGTAATGAACACTTAAACATGCAGTTGGGCTTATAAAATCTAGGTGCACCACATGAAAAAGAAAACAGAAATTCAAACTGTGCACTTCTCTTCAGTCAGTTAAGACGTAAAAGAAAGGAGTGAAAATCTGAGCAAAATCCTTGGAGGTAAATACTGTGCATCATTCATCGTATGAGAATGTAAACCTTTCTGGTATTTTAGAACAAAAAATTCCAGTCTGGCACTCAGGAGGAAGTGATTAAACCCAGAGAGTGTATGTGTGTGTGCATGTCATCTTTTATTGTGTTTTGGTGCATGAGCTTAGCTGTGTCTTCCAGCAGTGCTCCTGGTTTAGAGCTTTTGAAAAAAAAAGAACAGAAGATGACTACCCATCTGTAAATTGCTATAAGGGGGATCTGTTTACACTTCAACATGAATGGAGGACTTCTGAAAGGCAAACACGCACACAAACTCTTAATCAGAGTGGAACAAGAGCCGCTCAGCCCTGTGGGTCCTTCAGGACCACGTGTGTGTACACAAACTGACTACAGTCCATCCCCCGCTTCACTGAAGTGCTGCTACCTTGTTCCACAGTTGAACTTTCTTCTCCTCAGTCTGGCAGACTGTTAAGTATATGGGCCCATTGTAAATGTACTGTAAAATTAGTTCTTTTTTATTCTGTAGAAACTCCCATCTTCTCTAATGACTCTGTACGGTTTCTCGGGAAAGAAAAAAAAAAATCAAATAAGAAGAGTTTAAATCAGGGGCATCATTTTCCAAGGAAACAATTAGCAAAGAAAATACACGAATGCTCCTCAATGAAGTGTTTTTCACTAGAATGAATGGAAACTGAATGTGTGTGTTAAGTCTGAATTACCTCTGGATTTTGTTCTGTAACAAAGATCTAAGTCATGCTTTGGAAAATATACATATTTATTTCAACACATGTCTGAACTGATTCAGTCATTAATGGCCACACACACACACACACACACACACACACACACACACACACACACACACACACACACACACGAGCTGGGTTTTTTAAGCTTTAACCAGGAATCAAACACATTGTGTTGCTGAATAAAAAGCAATGCTGCCTAAACATTCCTCCATTTGCTTAAAGCAGCACTGGACAGTTTTTAAACACTTTAAGTTAGAGCATTAAAATTGATCTCAATGATTATTTAGTTAGAAACGTGACCAGTTCCATGTTTGACAGCACTGTGCACCCCTCTACTGGCCAGATACCGCACTAGACAGTTTTCCGTCCCGGCCCGTATCTCGGCCGATGATGTCACTTTTTGCTTTACGGCAGAACCGGTCTAAGAACGCTAGGGGGAGGACTTCTGCCGAGGAGGAAATGTTTCAGCAAGTATTTCAAAGTTTAACCAGTCTGATTATTAACCAGATGTTGAAATATAGTACAAAATAATGTTCTGAAAGATTTTCTCAACACCACCTCACAGATAAATAAATATATAAATAATTCAGCCTGACGAGACCTGAATCTCTAGCTGACTAGAGCAAGGTGAAGCCGGAAGGTAAACACAACAAGCCAGAGAGGAGGATGATTATGAAGCGGACAGGTCGACCCCCCCACAGCCAATGACGGAGGACCGCTGCCGTGTTGTTCCCATACCCAGCCCGGACAGGACAGCGGAGGCTCCCTGCTCTCCACGCGCCCTCCTCTGGCTCAGTGCCTCCAGCTGCGGCTTGGCTGACACGCAGACCCGAGGCTGAACCAGGCGCGTCATCCTGCAGCTACGCCTGATAATCAAAGCCTTCCTCTACAACACCTCACAGGTAAATAAATCCGTGGAATCTATGATGCACGACCCACATGAAACGTCAACACCGGACCAAATTAGCCTACACCCAGGAGCTAGCCGCGATGTTTTGCGCCAGGCGCCAGCCAAACGAGGTCTAAAGTCCATCAGATCTTCGCTGGTCTACAAGGGGCCCGGGGGTTTTGCTCACCAGCAGACCCTAAAGTCTCGTCAGGTTCGCGCTGAATTACATGGTTCGTTTTATTCTGCTCACACACACCTGAAACGCACACCTGTATGCTCGGACAGCTGAGAGAGAGACACAGAGAGAAAGATAGACTGTTTATGAACTTATATTTATACATTCAAAATAAATGTAAAAACAACGACTTGTCTGACAGATTATTAGCTGAAAGCTGTCGCAGACTGGGCTGGAAATATTTCAGGCGTGAGATGATTTACGACAGCAAAAGTGAAACTTTCAATCGTAGCCTCCTACTGCCCCCTACTGGTTAAAAGTCACTCAGTGCTGCTTTAATATCATTTCTAATTGGAAAAAAACAAATTGTTTTAGGAGAAGTGTAACTCTAGAAGAACGTAATAGTTTTATGTGGTCTTGCAGCTTTTCATCTGACAAACAAGACATGAGAGATGGATTTCTCTGACCAGTGAATGACTGAAGGACACCATTTCAACAGACTGACAAAAGCCATTGTTACACAGTCATGCCCTAAGATGACTTAAAGGTGTTTTTCAACAAACGGTGGATATGTAATGGCATAATTACTAAAAAAATGTACTTTTTGTCTCCACGTTAAATTAATTTAAGTTGTTGCCATAGGCCAGATATTGCCCATTCGATTTTAATTAAAATAACTCTGTTTTTATAGATTCCCCTTTGATGATTAATTTGTAAACGCATCTTATTTGCTTTGTTGATTTCTCAAATATTTTTCCTACTGCCCTTAATTTAAAAGTGGACAATCAGAAAGCAAAAGAAAAAGTGTGTCATTAATTAAAGGACTCATGCTTGGTGAAGGTGAACTATAAATGTATCCCTTTGTTTTACTTTTGGTGTCAAAGTTTAACTAAAAACTATTTGTGGAAATAACCAAAAATTACATCTTAAATAAAAAGGGGTGATGTACGGATTATTAAGAGACATGCAACTTAAATGTTTAATTTATAACAAGGTCTAAGATTAAGAAAACCTAAAATCACTTTAGTTTAGTAACACTCTCATTTACACTTGCTTAAACTTTATTGTGGTAATTTGTCATGTCTAAACAGGTTAACTGGATTTACTTCATTTATTTTGGATTGAGGCTCTAACTGCAGAGGTGTATAATCAATGACTTTCATAATGACACAACATGAAGTGTCATGTGTGACGAGCTTTATTTAATCTGCTAGTTTGATATTAAAGGTACGGTCAGGTAACACCTGCTGCTTGGCAAGCTGATGAATTGTACTAGGTTGCTGCTTTGAAACTAATTCAGGAAGGTGTTTGTTTTTCCTATTTATTTGTGAGACAGCTGTGCTGTGATTTATGGCCTCCTTTAAAATTAATCTCTTTCCCCCATTACATCAACAATAATTAGAAAGTAATTATTAGTTTCAGACCAGAGTAGCCCAATATCTACTGCACTTTTTAAGTTGGTGGTTATGAAAATTGGTATTCATTTTAAATCTTATCTGTAAAAGTCCATATTCCACCAATTATTGTGTATATTTAGAAATGAGATGAGACTTCTTTACAACACTAACATCCACTGACAGTGTGAATTGTAACTGCAATATGACATGTTGCTATGAGAAAGTTTTCCTGTCCGATGTGCTGTCCAGTGGTTTCCATTACATACACAGTGGCACTCTGCATCACTGTCAGAAGTAATCGTCTTGTCAAGTTGTAGCATAATCAGGGTATAAGTACATTGGTTTTACTAGATCTTAAAATACCTGAAACAAAAGCACATTTTTACAGTCTATGCAAAAAAAAAAAAGCAGTGTATTTCTATAATTCTGTTGTTTGTAGAACTAAAACCAATCATTTCAAGCATGTATTTTCTGTATGACCTCAGAAATCTTACTTGTAATTGATAAATTTTACCCCACTCTTCCTTTACATATGTATGCAGAGATTTCTACGGCTCTAGATTCAAATCTGAACTTCAACCGAGCCAAAGCAACACGACTTGGCTAGTTCATTTGTTGTCATTTTGTCCTCTTAATTACTTTATTGTAAATTTGGGAGCCTTCACTATTTTGTTGCCCTATGATAGGCCTCAAAACACCTATGTGCACAAAAGAGTTCACGATCAACTAGGGCTGGGCGATTTATAAAAAAAAACAACAAAAAAAAAAACGAATTTTATAATTCTAACCGACGTCATTTTGCCCATATTTGTATATTCTGTATTTTTAAAAATGAGAAGATGCAAGTAGGTTCCGGATGTCCGTGTCCCTTTAGGGAACCATGATGCGACTCAACTAGTCCTAGTCACGTGCCCCCCCCCACCCCCACCCAGTTTGTAACAACAGGAAATGGAGAATCACTCAAACATGAAGCTGCGGGCTTATAGCTCTGTTTCACTAGCAGGCCGCGTTAGCTCACTGTTCACAGCTGCTGGTAGCTGCCTGCAGCTGGCCGCCACTTACAGCAGCTTTCTGCTCAGTGTCGCAGCGCTCTGCTGGTTACTGCAGCCAGCTGCAAGCGGACTACAAGCTGGCGCGGTGTCTGTGGGAAATTTGGTCAAAGAGAAGCTTATTCCCAGAAAAATGCTTCATCAATCATTTGGCAACATGATGGATTGAGCAAAGGAGGATGTGATGAAAACAAAAACAAAAGACAGAAGTCAAACTGTGCAGAAAGACTAGCAACATGGTAACACGTCCTCCTGCAGTTCAACCACACTTTATAAAGAACCTGATTACCTAACAACTCAAATGTGACAATATTCACATGATGCAGCTCTCTGTAATATCCACCTGTAGAATATAACAGACTATCTTAAATATTTGTGTTTGCTTGGAATTTTAGTCTGTGGAGAAATTATGCTGCCACAGCCCCATCTAGTGGACAACTTTTGTTTTTGTGCATACGAACAGTTAACGTCCATTAATCGTTATCGAGGTGAAATCCTCAATAAATCGTGATATTGATTTGAGGTCATATCGCCCAGCCCTACGATCAACTTAATGACATGAAGCACCATGCCGACAACTGGTTTCCAGTTTTACCACTAATATTATCAGTTTGGTTTAAGTGGATTATGGTCAAATATCTCCACGTTGGTCCTCTTGGTCCAAAAAATATTGGTACAGAATATTTGTGGTTTGTTTAGACACAATTTTTGAAACCTAAATGATGCCATCTTGTTCTCATGACTGAAGAGATTTCCTCCAGGCAACCCTTCAAACAAGTTATACTTGTTCAGTTTTTTCCCCAACTGTTACGTGACATGTAACATGCTTACGAGTTGAGATGACAACACACTAGTAGATGTTATAAGATACAGATTTACACCTTAGAATTTTAAAGAAAAATACACACACTCACCATTGAGGGAAAGCTCTTCTTGCATTGCTTGTCTGGCAGTGGTGGAGAAACATCGTTTCTTCAGCCACTCTGCATCAAACACACTGACATGCTGGTCAGGCCACACGACTGAAACCTGAGGAGACAAAAGAAATATTGATCTTAGGTTTCTTTAAAGCTATTACCAATTTTCTATTCCAAATATTTTGCTGTGATGTGCTGGTGAAGGTTCCCAGTCATCCATGTTATGTTAATCTTAGTTGGTTTAAATGAAGGACACTGGACTTCTTTGGTTCCTTGATGACGTCTGAATTGTTTGAAGACAGAACTGACAAAAGGTCCTCAGATGAGAGGCGAAACATCTTCAAAGAACCAAAGAAGTCCAGTTGCCTTCATGTGAACCCACTAGGACTTTCTGTGATAGTTCATCAACTATCTTGCAAATAAATAAACAGTCTTCTATAGTGTTCATTGTGAACTGAGCCAATTATTTCTGGGTATTCTATTTTTAAATAAAACATTTTGATGTAAAAAATATATATCTATTTAAACTTAAAGTATTAAAGACAATATTTTGGCTTACATATGGTAAAGATACAAGTTACAATGCAAGCAGTTTCATTATTTTACTTTCTTTTGTTGATCATTTTGTGTGTAGGGGTCTTAACCCTCGCACTGTCCTTATTTTTGGACCTATGGCGTTTTCTAGTCATTTGGGGTCAATTCAACCTTCCAAGACAGTGCCAGTGTTAAAATAATTTAAATGTGTAGCTTATTTCTCCTGTCAAGCAAGTATGAAATATTTCTTTTAAGTATTTAAAAGACATGTCAACAATAATAGGCTACCAAGTAAATCTTTGTACAAAACCAGGAAGTAATTACAATTGATTTTCATCTAGATAGCCAACAATGTCTTGGCAAAACTGTCAGAAGAATCTGCTTATACTGGCTCCTTGTTTTAGAAATTAAATCATCAGGGAGAAAGATCAGAGGCAATTCCTTTGGACAACTTAAAGGTCAAGTTGAATGTGCCCAAATTAGATTACTGCCCCTCCTGACCTCTACACTTCATCATGTGACAGCTGCCCTTAAGTGTCAGCTATTCTTTAACAGGGACAGGTTTGATGAGGTTTTCTTTTTTTTAACTTCAACATACATAAATGACAAACACCATTTCTTTTTTCTTTTTTTTTTTTGACAAACACCATTTCAGTGGTGAGCTGGGTCAGGCAGGGAGAGGAACGACTTGTTGCACTTATAATTTAAAGTCAATGCTGTTAAATTGAGATGCAGTTGTAGTTCAAATCTGAATTGTGAGTTTTATGATTTATGTTCGACAACAAACAACCACAACTGGAAGTACTGTGGGAATAATCAAAAGTTAGTCATTGTGCGTTATGCACTGGATCTAAATGGATCATGGAAGATGTGCCAAAACCACCTTCATATGCTTCTAGTAAGCTATCTGCTACTGATATTAGGCTGTGATGACTTGGTACACTTCCTCTGATTACTTAACTAAAACTAGCACTATGTGATATCTGTATCACCAAATAGTAAAAGCTACAACTGTACTGAAACAACAACTGATTAACGTAACCACATAGTTTAACCATTGACCCAGAAAGCATTGCATAAATATGTAATGGCATGCACACATCTACTGAAAATTACAGCCATCAGTGTATGTGTGTGTGTGAATAAGAATGTCATATTAGAGCAACAGCATACCTTGTTGTCATTAGAGACCTCCACAACATCTACTCCTGTGTGAATGTCAAGATCAGCTAGCGGGAGTAAACGGGCCTGTGCAGACTTCAGGGTGCATAGTGGACACTGGCAGTTGTCTCTCAGCCAGGTAAATGGATACAGGCTTTGGCCTCCATCCTCCCACTCTACCTCCAACAGCCTCTCCTCATCCAGAGCCCGAACATGCCTCATCGAGTGACAAGCCAATGGGAGAGATGCAGACCCAAGCGTCTGATGACCACGAATATGCAATAAAGACATGAAAAATGATGGGGCAGTAGTAGCCATCTCACTTCTACAACGAGCCCTCGGGACTTTGCAGGTCGCTGAAGAGCTGCTCCTTCGCAGCACTGGAAGGGCACAACGAGCAAACTTGCTCATCCACATTTCTGAATGTTTACACCTGGAAGCTTTATGTATAGATCTAGCAACTCTGTGGAGAAAGAAAAATAAGAGAAAACTTAGAATCATGCACATGAAATCCAATCCACTTTAACCTGCCTGTATGGTTAAGATATACTCTATACAAGTATATTATGAGCTCATCTGCAGTTAGTGCATTCTAAATTTTATGTAATATGATGATAGTCAAGGATAATTAACAAGGGCAACATTCCATATACAATGCAGGATGTTCTGTAAAACTGTCAAGGAGCAGAACTACTTCTAAATGGAATGCAGCCCAATTTAATACACCTGCTCTTTCAAGTCAAAATGTCAGCTGTGAAATAGGCCTATATATAACCAAACCAGCATAGAGCCACACAACTTCTTAGTATGCAGAATGAGGGTTTTTACAAGCCGTCTTGGGAACTATAAGTGGTCAGACTTTACTGACTTTGTTCATGGCAAAGGTGTGGTGAAAGCAGGATTTTATCCGAACTAGTAGGTAGTACATACTTATTTCTGAGTAATCTGGAATATAAATGCCTATCAATGACAAAAATAGATCAAATGTATGGTTTTGTCTCACAAAAATACAAGAAAGCTTCTAATTCAAGTATGTTGAAGTATTTCCACTGACTGAATTGCCAAAAGCATGGGTTTTATTACTCTCTCCACATAATCTGTTCTCCTCGTTGTATGCGTGGTTTGTCATGTGTTTTTCACAGGTTTTTGAATCAAGTGATAGGTTTTCTTCACGATTGGTTTGATCACCTACAGAGAATGAAGAGCAGGTGATTTGATATACGATAGCAAACAACTTCAATGAGACCATGTGTTTGTAAGCAAAGAATTAACTTTGTAGTTAACGTTCACTGAAAGCAAAAAGCCTAATCCGTAATATCATATTTATCCCCTTTAGTGGTTTAGCTTTGGAGTAAGCTAACCCGATGTTGTGCCGAAATGCGTTTCCCCGTCAAAAAAGATATCTCCGCCTGTTTCGTTCGTCTTCCCTCTCAAACCCTGTTGTTTAAAGAAATTGTATTTAAATAAATTCGCCAAAAGGAAAACGTTTAGTAATTTAATGTGCTTTTGTCGTCTATTTACAGAAAGGAAAGTGTATCCGATGAGCGTATCGCTATTAAACATCCCCCTCTCCGTGTTCAACATGAAAATAAGATAGCAAGATATGTCAAGTACATGTAGCTGATTGATTAATTTATGAGGTCAATATCCTGAGAATTGTATTCTTCTATAGCAAAATTTGTACCTTATAGCTGAGGGAGACACCACGAAGAAAGAAGGAGAAAGAGTTTTCAACCGGGGAACATATTTCGACGAAACATCTTAGCAAGCCAACCGGTGTATCGGCTCCATCCGTAATCTCGTTTCTAAGCTAAAGTTAATACAACCTGTCACTGCAGGTTCATTCACCGGCAGGCTTTCATACTTTTGAATCACACTGGCACTAAAAAACACACTAAAAATGTATCAGAACACACGTTACCTGGAATATGTGTAAGAGTTGGCCCGACGAGCGCTGCTGTTTTCAGTGTGAGAAGGAATATAGGCGAAAGGTCGAGCCGCTGCGGCTGACGACAGGAAGAAACAAGCAGTACACGTGTGTAAACTTGCTCCACTTTATGTCGTCAGCCAGCTCCAGCTGATAACGAAACCAGCTGGTTTCATAATGCTACTGTACAGAAGTTTCATAAACAATTATAGTTTCACCGCACAAACTGATAACAAAATCTGCACGCCTTTATTTTGAGCAAAGGAAGAAGACGTTTGTTCATTATTCAGCCCTATTAAATATTAATTAGCTTTAGCTATCACTTCAAATAGTTTTGAAGTGATTTTTTGTTAAAAGTTTATGAATAAGTTATACATCTTTATGTAGACAGCTTTTTGAACAACCTCAGTTTGGAGAAACAAAGATTAGTTCTGACTGGATTGATAAGTTAACAGAGTCCAAGTAAAGGACAGAATCATAGCAAATTACAACTCTAACTTAAGAAATCTTACTGTACTTTTATGATAATATTGTTTTATAAATATATACACAGCCATGTGCATTACATGATTATTTACATAGAATTAGATGGTTATTTGCAGGAGAACTTAGCAGCAGAGGTGCACTTTTGGTTCAATGAGTAACATGTAGTGCAGGAATTTTTAAAATATTTCTGTGGAAACAACTGTAATTGAAAGTTGACCACTGCTTGAAGGTTTATAAATTAAGGTTAGCATGAATTGCTATGAACTTGTTGTTGAGGTTATTGTGATGGGACTTAACCCTTTATAGGGCAAGGGACCATATTGGATCACTTTACATTGATTTTACCTACCGGTATTTATTTTACTTGGGATCCTGCCAGAGGAACTTTGAGAAGGTGGCCGGGGAGAGGACAGTATGGGATTCCCTAATTGGGATGCTGCCCCCACGGCCTGGACCTGGATAAGTGGAAGAATGTGAGGCGAGGCAAGGTACTTTAACTTTTTAAACCTTGTTATTGTTTTTTTTAACTTTTTGTTTTACTTGCTGATTTTTTGTAAAAGTTTCAGGATTAGGCTGCAAATCAAATTGAAAATTAAAATTAAACCAAAAACTGTCACTTGCGCTATAAAGGATTAAGGCACTTTCCTTCTCACCAATCAGTTGGTTCTTTTGGCTCCAAATGGCCTTTTTTTAAGTACTAATGATGTTCAAAAGTGCTCCAGCTCTGTGTCGACTCGAGGGACTTCCAGGATGAGACCATCAGAATATGAATGAGGTGTCTGCTGCAGTTGGAGCCTCTCTCATTGACTTGAACAACTATACAAAATGTTTCCATCTACTTTCGTTATTCAGAAGTGAAGCCAAAATATCCCACTTAGGAGCTGCCATTTTTGGTTCTTTTGGAGCCAGCACACTAAAGATGTGCAAAAAGATCCTCCTGTGCTCTCTCCATACTTGAACATAAAACAGTAAGGTAAGAACTTAACGAATCAAGATGAATCAAAGCCTGGGGGGAAATTATTAGGTGAATATTAATGTTTTTGTCAGGAAAATGTAATACATGAAGGGAAACACCTGCATGGATTCCTTCTATGTCTATAGTCTCCCTAGAGATTGTATGACTACACTCCCCTTTAGTAACCTAATCATATTGCATTATGTCACACATGCAAACTGATTGGTTAAATGACAAAAAGAGAAAAAGTAAATCGACAGTTCTCGGAAAGAGAAAACTTACGTCCCTTCATTGTAGGAGTTATAAAATAAAAACAGCTCGCTCATCATGAAACACATTGCTATGAGACTGAAGATGTCTTAAGATTAAAAATGTGTTTTAAAATCACAATAAAAAGAATGACTTTGTTACTAGCTGCTATAAATGAAGTTAGAAATAATATCCGTTTCTCCAAACTGAGATTGTTCAATAAGTAATCTACAACAGATATGTTCATTTTTCATACACGTTTTAACAAACTTGAAAAGATGTGAACCATTACTGTATATGGTAGAAATTTACTGCAAACAACATAACCCAATAATATGCAGATGCCCCAAAAAATAAAGAGACATATAATTGATGATAATTAAATATATATGTATACAAAAATATATATAATTCATGTTGCAGTGTTGTAAAACCCTGGCAACAGTCATAAACACATTACACTGTGTGTTTTGAGTCATACCTGTTTCAGTTAAGTTCTTCTCTTTTGAAGGTTCAGGGAAGACAATCTGTTCTAAATAGTTGTGCAGCACAATGCTCTATCTCATGAGCACAATCTGTGTTTTGATTTTTAAAGCATCACTTTGCAATTATTAACCCAAGATCACACAGTTCCTGCATTTATAACATAGCAGACATACAGTACGTTTCAAAGGGTAAAGGATGGTTAGAATTACCTTTGCAACTGGTGTGCTTGTAATCATATGGACTTTGTGTTTCACACTCACACACACACACACACACACACACACTTATGTATATGTCCAGAAGAGCAGAAACAAATAGGACACCTTTTTATAAAGACTAAAAGCAAAGATTTCTGTTGATGTAAACATAAAGTCTTATATTTACATGAAACTTTAAAAAGTGTATTAATATTTTGCCTATAGATAAAACAAAGCTATCCATATAACATTTGAATTAATATTCAATATAAAAGAAGCCTTTTTTTCTCAGCTGTGAAACTAAACTAGAAGTATAACCTGTCAAAGATGTCTGTAAGATATACGACGTTTCCACTGCATGGAACCAATGAACCATTTAAACGGAAAAATCCAGATCTTTCCTCTCCTGTGAAAACATTTAAAGTAGGTAAAAGGTACATATTGCTTCACTCTTGAAGTGCAATCTGTAGGCACAAAGTCTATGAGAGTGAAACCGGCCTAGTGTTGTATAATTTACACCAGCTGGAACTTTTTTCTGACAAATTATGTAGTCATGAAATTTTAATTTGATGAATTCAAAGTGTCAGAGTGTTTACTCAACATTATCAGTGACCTTTGTGGGCTAAACTATTGTTGTTTACAGCAGACTGCATGCGAACAAGCGGGTGTCTTGTAAGGCTCACTGCACCCCCTAAAAACACACACCCCTACATCTGAGCTCCTCATAAAGACCGATAAGCAGCTTCTGTCCTCAAAGCACTTATAATTAGGAGGCCAGTGCCTTTGAGTATAATTCATAGCAGACTTCAAAACCTTGTTAAGCAAACATGGTAGGGAACTTTGTAATTTGCACGTGGCAATATATTATGCACTCCCAATTATTATAGTGCTACTGCCACATTGTGGGGTCTGCTATCCCAAACATAGCCCAAAGATCTCCTCCATTGGAATTACTTGCAACATAATGAATGGGTTTATGTCATTTTGGTATCGTAAACTACCGACTGAAAACAAGAATGATTGGAAGGGCAAATGCTTTGATCCAAATTGAAACCCAATGGTCCTTGGAGAAATACTGTATGTTGAACATAATTACTTTATTTGAGAAGTCACAATACAACTTAATAAATGTGTCATCATACTGATCATTTTTGAGACAAAATAACACGAGTGGTGCTGCCTGCAGTCTTTTCCATTAAAGTATTACATCTCGTCACATATCTTAAAGATAAACAAGGATATGAATATGTTCCCTGTGTTCATAAATTGCATAACAAATACAGATAAAAGGATTTAAAGATATTGGCACTCACAGTATTTACTTCTGATAATAAACTGTACATATTACAACATTATGCTGCCTGTGCTAAATAACACAGTGACGGTTTTGCATTTTGAACCATTTCACAACCTTTTGCTCTGGAACAGTAAAGAATTGTGCAAAGTTCGTCAGCCTATAAAACAAAGCAAGACATAATTACAACAGATCCATAAGACCGCATGTAAACATTCTTCTTTTGGGGGTGGGGGCATTCATCTCAAGGGTTCCAAGGACTACAGTTCCTTTATTTTAGAACTTTTAACCAGGCTAAATCAAAAATAAAAAAAAACCCTGAACTTATATAGTCAGAACCGTAACAAAAACTGTGCTCAGAAGAGAATATGGACACTTAAAATGGTCTTCATATTGTTTTACTCAGTTCTCTTCTTTGAAACTCACCCTGTTCTCAGTCAAAAAGCTCCACAGGCTCGCTTTAATTCATTTGATTAGTCTAAGAAACTGGCTGCCAGATTAACAATATTTAAATAAAATGAAGAAAAAAATGTTACATTTAAATATTTATTTAATTATAATTTTGTGTTTTAATGATGTGTAAATCTTGGCTTTTTTTTTTTTTAAGAAAAAAAAATACAACATATACATATGCATTGACATTTTTACTACTCTTTGATTCATTTTGTTGAATTTGTTTTCAATTGTTTTTGTTCATCTGTTGTTAGGTAATTCTGTTGTTCTGGGCATTTTATCTATGAAATATTTGACCATTTAGCAGTTTTGCTGTCATTGTATTTTCATGGTTACATATAACTGTTTTATGTCAAATATGTCTGTTCCCAACTTATGCATTTCAACTTATGTGTTGATGTCATTTAAAGTCTTGTACAGTAAAATAATATTTTTACCAATTCCATAAACTGAGACAGTTAACCATCCTGGGTTTTATACAGGCAGTTATCTAAAATTGATAGTCATTGTAAATACTAATGTGCATGTTTCATTGTATTAAATACTTAATATTTTTAACACACAAAATTATGCAGGAAACATTACTACATTATATAATTAAAAACTACATCAGACATGCGGCTGCTCTAACAAACAGGACCCTGAGATCAGGTAACAATGCTGCACCCGGTTTATTAACCTAAAACATCAATTTTATGTCCCAAATCAAGGCAAATACACCAAAATCTTTTCTGACAAAACTATCTTTATGTTGAACTGACCTTTAATGCTTAAACTGGATAGCTCTACTGAATATTTACCCCTGTTTCTACCTCCTGGTCACATTACACCATGAAATTCAGTAACTTTTATTTGCGCTATCATGGGACGTTCAGGGACTGTTTTCTTTTAGAACTTCATGTACTCGTTCTTCAGTCTGCTCAGTCTTGTGCCGTGGCTGCGGATGATCAGTGACAGCAGTTCGTGTTTGTCCTTCAGACCCAGAGAAATGTCCACTGTCTCCTTCAGGACGTCCCGCGTGTGCATGACCATGTTGACGAAGTCGTCATTGAGCCGGTGCTCCTCCTTCATCTCGCCCTCCTGGCTCTGTTTGAACTTCACCTCCAGCTCCAGCAGGGATTTCTCCGAGCTTGTAAACGCCTCACCTATCTGGGTCGTCTCCCTCCGCAAGAACTTCCCGTAGCTGTCCTCTCCGTCCAGGTCGTACGAGATGCTTTTACCGATGCCCTCCAGCACCCGCGCCGAGTCCTCAATCTGCCTCTTGATGAGGGTGAAATCATCCCGTATGACGAAGTCCTGGTCCTCGTCGAGACTGCACTTCCGCTCGTCGGTCATTTTAAAAAGCATCTGACATTTCTCCGGGTCGTCGTTGTCCTCGTAGTCACCGTCCGGCACAAAGTAGTGATGAAAAGTGCCATTGGACATCTCCGGATGTAACGGTCCCCGGAAAAAGGCTCCAGAGACGGATAGCGACAACATACCGGCACTTATTAGAAGCCAGTGAAGTAAAAACATGATTCCCACTTGTTCCACATACACTCACTCACACACACAAAAAGCGAGTATAAATAAGTTTTAAAATGTCTGAGAAAATCGAACTAGTTCATCTCAAGGCAAACAGGTCTCTGTGCTCAAGCTGCGTAGCTAGATTGAAGCTTTAAAGTCCGCCTCAGTGTTTCTTCTCCCCCAAACAAACAAGAAAAGGCGTGAAATTGCTTTTACAGCTTCTCTGTTACTCCTTTAATCCAGCCTGCCAGCTTGCATCACCGTTGGCGAGCGGGGGAAGCGGCGTGTGGAAGTTCGTCTCAGCGCCGGCAACTCCCGACTCTCTGCCTGGTGCCTCAAACGCAACATCTGGATGGCTCGCGCTCTGCTTTTTGACTAATAATACCTCTGTGCTATTCTCAAATTACAGCCCCTCCGTCAAGTTTAAAGGCTGCTTTCAGTCCGAACTGGAACAGCCTCTCGGAAAAGCAGGAAGGACTAAGTTTGTGTTAATTCACACAACCGTGACAAGTTGGCATATATGGTTCAAGTTATTTCCCTGTTGGGAAATATACAAGTCACCACATAATCATTTGGAATGCACTCCAACAAACCATCCCTATAATTACGAATCTGGTTGCACACTTTTGAAGAAATTACACGTTTTAATAGGTGATGACATGTGACTGAAATCTAGTAAATGTGGCCACTTGGCAGCCTTTATTACAAAATAAACTTGATCGAATACCTTTTTTTCTTGTCATTGTTTATAGTAGAACTAGAATGTTTATTTCTAGGACTAATATGTTGATTTATGCTATAGAATGTATCAATTTTGCACGTCACTTCAAATGAATGCTGCTGATGGTCAACAACAGAATTCAATGTTTTGTTATTATAAAGACTGCACTTTAAATCCTCCCCAGTATTTCTATTTTGTGCATTGATATTTTAAAAGCTTATCATTTGGCTTTCCTGAATTAATTGCTAGTAATGTATTTACAAAGGCATGGTTTTCATATGACTTTAAGTTGTAAAATTTAGCAAATCAAATAGAACAAAATATGCTTGCTAAATGTGCAAAAGCTCCACTCTAATGCCAGATGTAAGAAGCCCATCTTCTTAGTGAAATATGAATTGTGATTAAAAACATTGTTAAAAATTGTATCAAAACCTCCAGTTCTGTAAGCAGCCAGGAATCTTGTAACTTTTTTACCATGCAGCAGTACAACTTTTAAAGTTATAAATTACAAATGCCCAACATGTTTTGTTTTACATGTTTAATAAAGTATAATAGCAGCAGAAGAGTCCTATTTTCTTCTTAGCCATTATACATTTTCTGGTACATCCAGAGTTCAGTAGTTTATGACAAGCAGTTTTGCCAGTAACTAAAGGAACACTCTTGTTTATCACACTTTTTAAAAATCAAATAAAGAACGGGGAGGATAATGAAATCTGAAGAACAAAATCTACCACACAAAAAACGGTAAAAAGTCACATTTGTCTCTTTAAAAGGACAGTTGTGGCTCAGGAAAGCTGTCTTCTATCTGATTATTTAAATCCTGATTTTCTAGTTTGATAAATTTATCCCAACAACAGTTGCAGTGTATTGCAATTTAACATTAAAATTAGATTTCCCCAGATTTGATTTGTTCAATGTAATCACTTTAGCAGTAATTCTATCAAGCTTGTGTTTTTGGCGATACATAAACTGGAAACATGATCTCCGCACTGACTTACCACCGGTTTTTGGTAATTCGGTGGAGTCAAATGACAAGTTTAGCTCAAAGAAAATAACAATATACATTAAATCATGTTGAGTAAAAAGATATGAGGTAGTTAGACCTATAATTTGTCCAAATATTTATTCCTTTATGCTGGAAGTGTCTCATTTTGTTATAAAATAAATACAATGGGGTTGTTCTTTTATTAAAACAAGGCTTCAGTAGAGATAAAGTCTCAAAGACACCATTCAGATGAAGAGCTTTCAGTTTTAGCTGCACAGAAAGTAATGCCTTAAGGGTAGAAATATTCTGTTTTAACATGATCGTCTGGCTCAAGAGCCAGCATGTGATATAACCTGTTAAAGCCACGGTGTCAGTGAGTGTGTGCTTATTTTTCCAGTGGAAACAGCAGGCATATGATCGCCGACCTCTGAGATTCTCATTCTTTCCACAGCACGAATGGTTATTTATGATCATAACATGCAGGGATTAGACTTCAGAAGAACAACTTCCAAGTTAGCAGACGTATACGCCTTATATGATTTCCTTTCTATTATGAAGCTTGTGTAAAATTCAGTCAAAACGCAATGTTTTTGGCATTAATCAAACATATATTTGATTGAATTTAGCACAAGGGCACATTAAATGTTGAAATTGCAAAGTTGGTTTTTTGGAAAAAAAACTTGATTAAAAGAAATATCAAAGATTGAACAGCTGATTTGTAAGTCCTCAGAAAGCAGTGAATATAGGTATTTCTATTTTCACTATATTTTGGACCTCATTCACCATAAACTTTGTAGAAATATAACGTGTGAACCCAATAAAGCATTTTTATAAACATTCTGATTCATTATTTATTGAAATCAGAATCTTTTTTTTTAACCTCCTGGGACCCAATGAAAAAAAAGTGTCTTTTAATTTCTTTTTTTTGTGTGTGATTTCTTGTCTATTTAGGCCTAAAAGAACACCTTACCATTTTCTCTTTTTTAAATTTTATTTTTATTTCAATTTTACAGCATGTCCACTGTAGTGGACAACAGGACGATTTAGGTAAAAATATTTAACAGAATTCAAAAAACAAAAAAATGGACAACCTATGGGATTAAAATGATATTAACCCAAAAATACATTAAATTTGGCCAAAAAACAAGAACAAAACAGAGCTTGGTCATCTTCTGTTGCTTGTTGCCTCCAAGGACAAAAACCCATGGTTATACTGGTTGTGGAACACACATTTAACACTGACATTTAACGTAACTAGTCCTTCCTTTGTTGTTCTTATGGAGGTCCAGCGATGATAATTCTGGAAGCATGGTTTCTTTAAGGTGATGCAGAGAAACATCTTGCATTTGGTAAACCTAATGTATGTCTTGCCACTGCAGTCTGCAGCCCTTATTCCTACAAATTTCGGCATGACTGATATCCATCATCTCTGGCATGTGCGTGGCTCCTAGTCCGCGCACCGATGGCTCTGGTTGTGGGATTCATGTTTTGTTTCTTGGCTGATACTCTTCTTCACTGTATTCACTGCTGTCATCACATCAAGGACTATCCAATAGCTCCTCCACCAGGTGCAGCTTGAAGTCAAGGTACTGCTGGCTGTTCTTAGCTGGTTGGTTGAGTGCGTTACTGTCAACCTTGTATTGGATCCAAGAAAATCTTGATTTCTTGGGCAGTAGTATTTAGCAACACTCATGTTGTTTGCAGCTGTCTTTGGTTTGTAAAGGTTGCAAAATCTTCAAAGACTTTCTCATCAACGTATTGTGAAAAGTACTGGATTGGACTCCAGTATTCACGGGTTTAAGACTCGTCTTGATCAACTGGAAACCCAGGAAACACAGGCATGAATCTATTAGAATGGGGGGGAAAAACACAAACAATTTTAAGTCAATATTGGAAGTAACAGCAAAATTTTAACAAATCTATTTTGAATTATAAAAATCATAAAAGTTAGTCCTGGCCCACAGAGCACGATGTCTTTCCTGCTCCCTTTCTGTCTCTGAGTCTGTCTCCTCATCTGATTCTCCTGCATCTTCTTCCTCTCCTTCTTCCCCTTCTTCCCCTACAGGCGGATACTCATCCTCATCCTTTTCCTCATCTGACACTTCCAAATCTGAATCTCCCTCTACTGTCTTGTACAGAATTCTCTCTGCTTCACTTCTTTCTCCTACAACAAAGTGAAGTCAATAAATACATTGAAATTGTCCTGGTGTCCACTACAATAGACATTCATGAAAACACAGTTAATTCAAAAGAAAATTAAATAAACTGTTTTCAGAGGTCAAAATATTGTTACTGGCATGTTAACAGACCATAATATATATAAGTATAATGGTAAAAATAGCAAAAGATAAAGAATATTTGACTTACCTCTCCTCTTTCCACAAAATGTGGTTGCTGGTAAGCCAGCCATGTTGATTCAGGAAAAAAGGGGAGTCCCCAGCATGCAAACCTATCACATGACACATCACTAGAAAGCCCAGGATGTCCTCTAAAGAGTACTGTAGGACTTTATAGGGTAAATCCTAAAGATTTTAGAAAATACAGGTAAACATAATGTCCACTGTGAAGGACATAAATACAGTAAATGGGCTGGGTCTCAGGAGGATATATATATATATATATATATATATATATATATATATATATATATATATATATATAGCTGTGATATATATAAAACGGACTAGTTGTGTCTTCCTCACTTCAAACAAAAATATGTATATTTTTCCAACTGGTAATAATTTGTATTATTATTTTAAACATTTTAGAAACTGTTTCTCTTTTGGAAATAAATAAAAAATATTAATAATGCTTTCAATTACAGCACCCCTAGAGAAAAAGGACCTCATGCAGCTATTTTAAAATAATCTTTAATAATAATAATAATATCTCGTGTATAATATATATGAGATAATTCTTTTGCTAGTTAAAATAAGCTCAGACCACAATCGCTCCAAAAAAGTATAAAACATCTTTAAAAAACTCAAAAAAGATACCAGTATGTCAAATTTCACATTTAGAGTCTACCTTTCAACTTTTCTGTTGTGCATATAAAAATATAACCACATCTGATTTATTTTATTTTCTTCAGTGTTCCATTAGAGGCTCATCAAATCAGGTCATTTATGTAGAAAACGTGTCATAAAACTGACCCAACGAGGGTCAGCTGTGATAAATCCACTCATCTTTTATTCTCAGAACCATTCAGCCATCAAGCAGAAGACCTGATGGACAAAATGGCTTATTGGCAATTATTAATTACACTGATTATTTATTAGGTAAATCTAAGACAACTTTTACATTGTGATTAAAAGAAACACCACTAAAACAAACCAGGTTAAAGTGGAACGTCGTTCATTTGAGCTTTTATTTTCTTGGAGATGAATTAGGTTGGAAGTTTTATTTGAGCTTATTTGACTTCTTTTCAGCTCCAGTGCGTATATATGGCCTCGTGCCTCCATGTCTTTTATTAACAGCTTGCCTGAACTTTCAGTTCACAAAGACCTATAGGATTAATTATTTTAATGCTGCAGGTTTGAACTATTCTAGTGTTTAAAAAAACATGTCATAAATCTGGTGTATGCTTCCTATAAACCCTTAAAAAAGGAGTTTGATGAATTGGTGAATCAGGCTTTTTTTTTTGTTCCTTTCCCTCCTCCTATTAATCATACAACCTTTCAGATTTGTGCCTGCGCATGCAAAACTACAGTATATGAAGACCTCCAGGCTAAAGAGTAGAGGTAAAATCCTGCATGTGCACAGTTGAAAAGCAAGGATGCACAATGTGATTTAAAAAGACACTGGTAAGTATCCTTAATGCTGAAGAGATTAGATTGCATTTTCATTTATTTAATGAATAAAAGCTGCAGCAAAGTCATACGTTTCCTTGTTTTATCAAATAAGATTAGGGGAAAAGATCCTAAAACTGTTCAGTTTTATAAAAAACTTTATTTAAAAGTTGCAGGAAGAAGTCCAGAGTGTTCAAGAGTTCCCATTGATGTGGGACAACGCTTCATCGCACATATTCAAGAAGACTGCTGCCGTCTCACCTTCATCACCTGACTTAAATCCTTCAGAGAACTCATGAGCCCTTCTCAAATGCTGAATTCAAAGTGAGAATAAAAACAGCTCTGGCTTTTAAGCAACATCAAAGAGGTGCTGCTTTTGTGAAAGCTGATCATGGAAACATCAAGAAAGTGAATCAAAGAAAGGCTAATTTCAGATTCTAGGCTTAAAAAAATAGTTTTGAACAACCAGACTTGTTATTAAGCTCGCGTGTAAATGATGACTCTTCAGAAATTAAGAATTTTAAAAAATTCATTATTTTTTAGGTGATGAAGACAAAACTTGTTTTTTCATTGTTTAGTAATTATGTTATGGGTGCAATACAATTTGTGTTTACTAAAAGCTAATATTAGTAATGTATGTTAATCAGTCAAGAATGGGAAAACAGTTTAGCTTCATTTTGCTTCGTTTTCTTACAAAACAAACTAAATGGAGGCAATGAAACCTTGTAGTAAACATCTGTCTCAGATATTTGGAAACAACATATCTGAAATGTTTTTTCTTTCACAGATTTTAATAAAAAAGTGTTTCAAATGAAAAAGAGTGCTGAAATGATTAGCAAGATTTTTGTTTACATGTCTCTTTGAAAGCAGAGCTGTAGTAGATAGAAAGGAAAGTGAATGACAGTGTTACATAAGCCTTACACAAACCACTGTCTGCAATTTGTATCACTGTGATTTATGATGTGGAGAAATTCCACACTCCTCATCCTGTCAGTCTCTAACCTCAACGACACGAGAAACTAAAGCAACGCTGTTTGACATTTTTTATCACCTGGTTTTTGTCTCAGTATCACTGCAGCTCTCAGCTTTCTGTTGATTTACCATTATAACATTTCCCCCACAGTAATATCATTTATCAGAAGGTTGTGTTAGTGCTTCCTGATGTGTGTTGTTTTGTCCACGTTGCCTGCAGGCAGATGTGATGACCTTCAGTGATTTAAACTGGAACCAGTCCTTACTGATCTTATTTTACTTTGTTTCCTTAGAAAAAACATTATATATGAGACCAAATCCTCGGATAATCAGATTGCTTTTGTCCCAGGAGCAGATAAAATGATCTGAAACAAAACATTCAAAAAATATAAATAAAAATTTGAACTGCTAAAATAAAAGCTCAGGAAAATGTGTATTTAGCAGTAAATAGCAGTTTTGAACTTCCTTATTTGCAGTTACCTGCCTGAGTTAAACTATAAATCCCATCTTGGAAAACATTTTCCCAAACTGAGCCTGACCTAAAGTGATTCAGCAGCCAAGCTCAGCATCTTTCTCTTGATCATACAGGTGAGGGGTTATTTTAAAACTGTGACACAGACTGACACTGAACTGGATTATAGTACTGGAAACAGTGTTGCTTGAATTACATTTTCACACTTCAGGGTCTAAATGGAGACCGAGTCTCAGGAGGAGGCAGGCAGCTGAAGGAAGGACAAAAGTTCAAAAGCAGAGTCGTAGCAGGGAATCCAGAAAATATCAATCTAAAAAAATACATATAAATCTACAAATCTCCCCTAAATTCATTGGGACACCCCTACCTTCACATGTGAATGAACAAAATTGTCAAAAGGTTGATGGTAAGGGGGGGGGGGGGGGGGGGGGGGG
>SSNR01000167.1:587855-628959 GCA_006937965.1 Callopanchax toddi | reverse complement strand
GGGGGGGGGGGGGGGGGGGGGGGGGGGGGGGGGGGGGGGGGAGATTGGTAACAAATGAATTAGTCTAATCTCAGAATGTTTTTGTTTGCTTTTGAATTGAATTATATTGTGTCCTCTGCCCTGAATTGGATATACATTATTTTAATGTATTGGATCATTCTCAGAGGTGGGCATTCTACTTAACCTGGACCAAGTAAAAAAAAAAAAGCCAGAAGAAGACCATCATAGAAGACAGAGAGGAATCTTCACGTCCAGCTAGAGAGGCAGACTTCTGAGAATGAGGAGTTTTCTTCCTCTTCCGAAAACAAAGGTTTACATGTTACAGAAATGAGATTGAATTAGTTTATATGATGGATGTAGTGGAGTGTTTGTTATCAAGATTTTCAAAGTTAGTAAAGTTATATATTAACAAAAGTTCAGAATTTGTATTATTTGCAAATGGCAACATGCTACAGTTTAAATATCCCCCCCCCCCCCCTTATTTTTAGAGTCCAACAACAACAGATTTCTTAGAATTAACTAGTTTTTGTAGGTTTTGGCTGAATTTGAGGCAGCATACTAGCAGCAGACTCAGCTTGTTGATGGAGGGGATGGATGTGTGTGCTCTGTCTTACTGAAAGGCAGACCGTTTGCCTGCAAGTGTTCCACAAACAGTCATATTCAAGATACTCACAGACAGTACAGTCAATAGTGCTAACCAAAGTCTTGTTTGTATCTTTTGGGTGGAGGTCAAACACCAAAAACCAACGTGTGCTGCACACATACTGCTGGGTCACACATCACTGACAATGGTCATCAGATCAAAATCTGTCAAGAGTTTAAAAACGCCTTCAGACAGGTTTATTAAGCTGAAAAGAAGGAAATTTGCTATGGAAGTGTTTACCAGCAACATTCCGTCTCACAGCTTAAAAATGGTTTTTGCATTAAAAAAAATGCTTCCTGGACTTAACGTTTAACTGACTGAATCCAGAGTCTTAATGTGTTGACATAACAGACTTTTCTACAAAACAGATTTTAAATTGGCAACCTAGCAGTTCCTGAGGAAATTCACCATAGGACCACAAAGTGTGTCAGAGACAAAGGACAGAGACAGCCGTGAGTGCAGAAGGATGCATGTACATTCACTAACCGAAAGATCATTTTGACAGATGCCTTCCTCTGCAACAAAAATCACTTGCTGCATGGATCTATGTGGAAGGTCTGCCTTCCACTTTGGACAAAACAGCAACATAACAAGATCCTGGACTCAATAATACAATATTCTGAAAGTCACCTTATGACAAAGGATAAAGTCCTCCAAAAGAACTGCTAGTCGTGACCTGGAACACACACACACACACACACACACACACACACACACACACACACACACACACACACACACACACACACACACACACACACACTTTCAAATATTAATTCATTGAGTTTTGAGACAGTTTATACAAACATTGGACACTATTCAAGGTTTTATTACATTTTATACTTCAAACTGAGAGACAGAAGAGGAGGACAGAGTCATCTTGACCCGTCTTATTAAAAAGTTACCAGACTCCCCTTACTACAGAAACACTACACTCCCTAGTCCTGATGGGTCAAATCCTCACTGGCTCTGACGCTCCAGAAGCAGTCTCCTTGAGGAAGGATAAACATATCCATTTTTGCCATAAACCTCCACAAAAATGCTCAATGAAGTTTTTAAAATCTCCTACCTCTTATTATTAACCAGATCCTCTCAGCACCATCCTCACAAGTTTCTCCTTCCCACCAACACAGCCAAGGTCAACCTTCTCCTCTGTCTCACTCTCCTCATCATGAAATCTGTCACTCAGTTTCACCTCTCCTGCTCTGTGGCAAAACCAGTGATGACACGCTCACTCCTCTATTCTCCAAACAGCTAAGTTGTTCACCTTGACTCAGACTTAACACTTCTTTCTGCCATGTCCTATGCCCCTTTACGTCCTGTGTTTGGTGTCTTTGGCCTGTTTCTCCACTCCTCCACAGGTGCTATCAGTCAGTAATCACCCACAGCTGCCCCTCGTTTCCCTGATCACCTTCCTCCCTAAATACTCCTCAGGTGATTCACTCCTTGTTGGATCTTTCTGGTTGTGTGATCGTCACCCTGTCATCTTCCCAAGTTTGTATCCTTTGTTCCTCACCATCAGTGCCTTACATAAATCATTTTTTAAGTTTTCTTGCCTCTGCTGCTGCCTCCTCATTTGCACCTGGGTCTTATTATAAAATCAACACCTAACAGGAGGATATGACCAACATAGACCCAACAGAGAACACAGAAGGTAGCACAGATGGTTACCAACACTGTCTATAACATCTTCTCCAGACCAGTGCGCCTCCACCACAGGCTGCAGGCGACAGAGCTGCTGTACTCCCTCTTCCACCACAATCCAAAGTTATCAGCAGCTCCAGCGTTACAGAACTATCTCAGATACAGAGGGTGTTCTGGCTCAATGCAGAGGAGGTTATGAAGAGGCCCACCTGCTGTCTGGACTAGACTACACCAGAGCCCACCAGTTCTGCTCCAGAGCCTGTCTCTAAAAGGGTCCCGGAGGAAGCCTCGCATCCCGTTCCAGTGTCGGTGTTGTTTGGGGTCCAGAAGGACACCTCACACCCAGTTCCCAAACCTTCCTCCATAGGGGACCAGGTGGACTCCCCACACCCGGTGTCCGAGCCAGTCTCCGTGGGGGTCCAGGAGGATGCCTCGCCTCAACTCCAGTGCCTGTGTCCGTAAACAATCAAAAATATAACTTTTATACATTTTGAATGAGATGACTGAATTTTATTTTGTCATTTTATAACACAACATGACAGTATTTACAGTGAGAGAAGAGAAAAAGGCAAACAACCACCACAACAAAATTTTTCTTAAAAAATCTATAAAATATAAAAAATAATTCAGATGATGCTTTTAATGATTCTTTCCTGGTTTCATCCCACTTTAGGGACATGATAAATCTCCTTTTTTTTCTTAATTTTTTAAAAAGAACACCAACAGAACAAACCCACGTCTTTTCTATTGAAATAGTTGTGTTCAGTCACAACAAACTCAGCAGTAGAGGCAATAAAAAGAAACATAGAAAAATAGTTAAACAGTAGATTTTTAGAGGTTTTTTTTTTGCATAAAAGTTAGCTGTCATGAAAAGTGCTGGACATCCTAAAGAGGCTGAAGACTGAGGAGTATCAGATGTGTTGGATATGATCTGGGAAGCCAAGCAAAGATTACACACAAACACAAAACCTCTTCAGAGAAAACAAAAAGAAGGAAACAATCTAAAAAGAAAGAAGGATAGAAAAACACAGCTGTTATTATTTATCAAGTTAAAAGTTTATAATATATAGAACATTTATAATCTTCCTCCAAAAACAAAAGATTTAAAACAAAAACGAGGCAGTACAATAATGTTTTTCAAATTTTAAACTGAGCTGAACAGGAGACAAAGGTAGAAAGAGTTCTTGTGCCAATTTATCTAAAGTCAGATGGTTTGTCTGCGCTGAAGGCAGAGGGAGAACTGAGCAGACTGAGTGAGTTCAGATAAGAGAACTGTTGATTGGATCTGAAGGTACGCTCCAGATGGAGTGCCAGACAGTAATGGTAGATCGACTCCTATGCCTTTTTTAAAACATTTTTTCTTGACCTTGGTAATAAAACCAATCATGAGGGGTGATAAAAGATGTGGAATTTGTAAGATCTCGCAGCGGTGAAGCTAAAGCTGTTAAAGAATTAAGCTGTCGGACATCACTTCCTCCTTTCTCTCTCTCATGAAGGCCGGTCGTGAAGCTGTTTCACACATGAGCGTCGGAGTCGCTCTGGAGAATTTCATGCCGATTCGGTCCAGACATTTTCTGCAGCTGCTGTTCACACGTGCACCACACAGCAGGAGATCTGTATTTTTTCCAAAGATGCTCTCAGCATGAAATGGGAGTGGGGAAGCATCTGTGTGGAGAACCCAGGAGGACAGACCTCACGAAGAAAGTATGATGAAGAAATTGTTTCCATTACAGCGCATTGAGAACAATGGATGAGACTTCTAAGTGAGTCTTTTATAGTTGAGATTCAAACACATTTCTGAACATTTCCACAATAACAACAAGCAACAAACAAACTGTTACTGGTCATTTTTGATTTATTTGACCACTTCATGCTACAGAATTCAGCTACTTTTACAAAGCAAATGACCTTTTTTGAAGAGTCCTTGATACAAACTGCACAATATTTCATGTTTATACTGTGCTCAACCCTCCTGACCCATTTTAAGGTTATTTTCTCAGCTTCTCTGCACATAGTTTCATATTACTGCTACTAAGAGAGAGCAATACCAGCTCGTAATTTAACACAAAGGCATTCACCATATCTTCATTACAAACATTACAGAACCCCTAATTCATATAGAGTTACAAATCCATATTCCTAGGACCAGATGTTAGATGTAAAAGGTTTTTACAGAGTCCTGCATGTAGCTGATCTTCAGGGACAAGGCGTGTGAAATACTGGAGTGTCTGGAATTCAGAAAATCCTAGAAGATTAGGTGCTACGTTTGTACAGTGACACACCTGCTGCACGTCTGGGTGGAAAAACTCTGAGAAATCTGGATCATCTTGAGAACATTTTAGGAATTTGGTTAATGTTTAAAAGCAGCTTTGCACCACCAGTATCCAAATCCTTACCTCAAGCTGTTTTCATGAGGATCTCTGAGCAAAGAAACCGTAAGCCCAAATCGAGGTCCAACTATGACTTAAAGGCATAATTTAGGTATTAAGTGTGTTTCTTTGTAAAAGTTATGAATAATAGTGATCATATGAGTAGCCTCTTTCATAAAAATGGAGGTTTCATCTTACAGGATTGATGGGCTATCGGCTAACAAAGTGGAGCCATCTCACAACAGCTCACCTCATTTATAAATGGTCACAACGGTCAGGATTTTCTTCATATTTCTGCCAAAATAACAGTATAATGCAAAATTAATAGAGGAATAAAAGTTTTAAAATGACATTGCATGAAAAACTCTGAAATTTTGAAGACTGGTTTAATTAAAGACAACTTCCAACCCCTTTGGAATCAAATATGAGGAAGCAACTTTGGTCCTCTAAAGTGGGTCAAATGATAAGTTAGTAATTATTTATAACTTTTGTACACAGAAACACTTTAATATGGCTCTTTAAGCATTGTGTCCATGGTGTTAGAATTTCAACACATTATTTGTGAGTCTGCTTTGTTAAACAGGCTGGTACTAAGTTTTAGAACATATTGCTCAGCTGCATATATTTGAATAGATTATACATTTTTATTAACTTGTTTTTAAATACTACAATGCTGCAGCAGAACTCTACCACACTGACTCTCCACATTCAGTAAATACTTTTCCATTAATCAATTTCTTGCTGCATATTTATTTTGCATCCTTTCAATAGCTTCAGATCATGTCCACTCAGTATACTTTGAAAAGATTCCCAGCCCTATGCAGCAGCACAGCTCATATCCATAAATCAAATAAATAGCAGTGAATACACGGTGTTGGAAATGACATCACACATGCAAACTTTTAGGGATCTGCTTTGCAGCAGTTCAGACTCTGTAAAATTTCACACAAAGAGAAAATCCTACATTTGTTCTTATCCTTTTTCATTATCAGTTACTTGTACAAGTCAGCGAATCTATTGTGCTTCCTGACAGACTGCAAGGAAAGGAAAATTTAGATAGCACAGCAGGGACAGAGCCAAGGCGGAAGATGCATTGCCTTGTCTCTTTGGGCCTCAAACAATGCATTTGAGAGGCAAAAGGTCCATTATATCTGCAGAATTGACGGTTCTGTCATTTTGTGTATATAAAACAGTCTCCGTTTTGGTGACACGGGGCAGCTTTATGCAGTAAGCATAATGTTCCTCCTGCCAGCAGCTGAAACAGGTTGAATGGGTGTAACAGAAAGTCTGCCCCCGTTCAGTTTTTATAGCAGGCTCGTGAGTGTGCTGTAATCTTGTTATTTTCATGGCTTTTTTTGGACAGGAGCAGGTGGACATTTTAGACAGTTTTCAGTTAGCTGTGAGTGCAGAAGGATGCATGTACATTCACTAACCGAAAGATCATTTTGACAGATGACTTCCTCTGCAACAAAAATCACTTGCTGCATGGATCTATGTGGAAGATCTGCCTCCCACTTTGGACAAAACAGCAACATAACAAGATCCTGGACTCAATAATACAATATTCTGAAAGTCACCTTATTTTTCTTCTCGTGTTATCAAAAGGTCAAAACATCACTCATAAGGTGCACGCGTCCAGGTTGTCAGACGAAGCTAACAGCATTTACTGATCCCCTGGGTTTTCTTGTAAAAATGACACAGACATTTGTGGTGAACTATCTGGACTGACAGCCATGAAATACCATTCCAATAATTTTCATTTAGGCCCTTAACTTTATAACCGGTGCAGGTCAAGAGTTTATTCCTTCAAAATCTCTAATTTAATCACCAAACACGTTCAAATATATTGTTTGTAAAATATAATTTCCCTACTGAGCATAAAATGCATACATATTTTTTAGACATCTGAAATGTTTAACTTTTACAGTCACTGTTTGTTCTACTCCAGCCCAACTCATTCCATTTCCATTAAATTTCTTTCCCTTTCCCCCTCCTGCTTGCTGCTCCACTAATCCAAGCTTGCAGTGTGCCCCCCTTTACTCTAATGAAGTTATTTCTTTTCAGCCTGAGACAATGGCCCAAAGACAAATCAATTTGTCTGCACTCAGTGTCTGTGTCATTACAAAATACATTTCAGAAGGGCTGTTAATTCTGACTAAGCAGGGAGAAAGTCCATGAAATATGTCAAATGTTGGTTTCTCTGTCCCGTGTGAGAGCTTTGTGTAAACCCGCTTCTTACTCTATCATCATCACACACTTTTAGATAGGTTACAGGAAACTTTGTCCACTCTATTTATTGTGATTAACTTATAGAATGTATTAACATATTTGATGTATAATGCATTTATCATGTCAGTTTTTTTACATATCACATGAAACACACAATTTATATAAGAAACTAGATTTGCTGCATATTATAATTCTCATATGTAGTGAAGGATTTCATATTAACAGTACTCTAATCAGATGCTGTTCAAATAGCTTTTTTAGGACTCAAAATTCAAATTTAGTACTAGGACTTTTGTGTCTTAGGACTAGACCTGAGTCAAGACTTGAGTGGAAAGACTAACTTGTGACTTGCGAATCAGTTGTTTGGTTCAACCAATGTCTGTTTCAAATAATGATCTTCTTCTCTACAGCCACAGGCTGCAGCTGCATCATCGGTTAACTCACATCCTTTGACTCAGTGTAAAACAGAAAAGGTTCTGACTAACACAAAGCAAAGCACGGACTTGTTCTGGCACCGTGTGACTCTACTGATCTACGAACAGGGAATTCTTCACCCCATCCAGACTTTTGTAAACATGTCCTTTATAACACAAAGCAGCTGGGTTTAGAATAGTGGGTGTTTTGTTTATTATTTTATGTTCCTCTTCTGAGGAGACCAATAAGAGATTAAGCATTTTCAGAGAAAATGAAGGTTTTTGTTTGTGGCAATTTCCTTCCAAGAGCCGTATAACAATCACTAGCAGATCTTCTGATGCCAAAACATGATTCACCTCAAATAAAACTGCTATAAGAGAGTCACTGAACTTTGTTGTTTGCTCTTCGGGAGCTATAAATTCAGTCAAACACAAATGTGTGCACACTGCAGCAACAATAGGAAGCTCAGCAACAAACTCACAACCTTTAGCAATATGGAAACCATTGGTTCTTGGCAGCATTGCGTCAGTTAATACCACTTTTATCTGTGCACTCTAAATAACAGCCAGTCATCTTAGCATGACATCTGGAAATCAGAAGAGCATCTTTTAGACTGAAGCCACAAACACTGGGTTGCACCCTTGAACACACCAATTATCTTTAATTAAGCACCAAAGAAATCAGTTGCTTGTAGTAAAAACTGGTGAAACAACATGAACGGATCTGCTTTTGATCAATAGACTGCTCAATAAAACATTTTTGCACAAATGTATGTTTTTGTAGATTCTTGTATGAATTAACTTATAAAACATTTTAGTTGTACTAGGCTTCAATTAAATATTTGTATATTAGTCTGTATATTTTACTGATGATATCACCAGGATCAGTTTTAGAAGTTTGCCCAAACAGCCTTTGTGTGTTGTGTTGTTAAAGCGTACATGGTTTCCTGTGAGAAGTAGTTTGATCACTGCACAGCCAGAGTAAGTTTGGTTTGTATTGCTAGTAATAAATCAGACTCATACCCTGTAAGTGTTTGACTTCCAGAGTAACTTCTCGTCACGGACTCTGTTCATAAATTTTATAGACAGAATTTGTAGAGTTTGGGGGATGGGGGTGCTAGATTGCATCATTTCTTTTTGCAGGTGATGTAGACTCGTTGGCCTCATTGAGCCAGGACTTCCAGCAGGACTTCATTCATATGTGACTCTACCAGGATACAAATCAACATCCTTAATTCTATGACTGAGGTTCTTAACAGGAAATCTGAATCAAAAGACAAAGCTGTGAGCTGTGGGTTAATAATGGAAGAATTTTATTAATACAAACAGATAAAATGAGTTTTGTTCACATTGAGGCTGGACACACTTCAGGTGAGGTTCTCAGCCATTCGAGAGGAGTTAAAGTAGACACCTCTCCACAGTGAAAGGAGCTATTTGAGGGGGTCTCCCTGGTTTCCATGGGAGGAGTTTCAGACAAATCTAATTGGAAGGCTTTGGACAGATCCAGGACCTGCTGGAACTATAATATTTCATCGCTGGCCTGGGGGAGGTATCTGGAGAGAGGGAGGTCTGGGGTTAGGGTTCTGCTTTAGTTGTTGTCCTTGTGACCCAGGTCCAGATAAATGGCAAAGAATGGCTGGATCCCTTAGTATAAACGGTTTCACTAAGAATATTAAAAAAGAAAAAAAAAACCTGAAGTTTCAGAAATGATACATGAGTGTATATAGAAACAGAATATTTTTTAAATTTCATGTTTCAGATGAGTGATGAAAACAGGCCATTGCATTACTGAGATATCTGTGTGAACATTAGCATGCAGATGCTAGGAACACTTTTAATTATGTCATGTGAGTTTGTAGATGACAATTTACAACAAAATATAGAACCTGATGACCTGTCTGATACTATTTACAATGTTATCAGAATTCAGTCTTCCATTGGGAAAACAAATGAGAGAAAAATAGGAACCCTGCCAACATTTGCTGTTTTATGTCACATGTCATCAAAGTCCTAGTCAAAAAAAGATTTCACATTTCCTCTAAACTATAATAATATCTAAATACTATTGTGTTGCCCTAAAGGCATTTTCTTAAATAAATGAGTTCATGGGTTAAATAAATAAGCTAAAAAATGTTTATGTGTTGTTAAAAACAGTTATAAGTGGTTTAGATAAATAATTCATGATTTATTTACGTTTTGTTAAAAAACATTATCGCTAAAATGTATTTCCGGTTCCGGTCAGCAACTTCCGGTTTAGCGGTGTTTTTGCTAGCTAAACAAAGGCCATGCACAGGAGAGAACATGGAAGCTAAAGCAGATGCCATCCAAGCTGAATTACCAGGCAGGAATGCCGTAAGTTTCTTTATATGATTGTTAATTACAGATGTCGTTTGATATTAATTATTATTTTGGTAAAATGTTATCTGGATGAGCTTGATGCACTTTGTTTTTGTATTTATTTTTCTACATGTTAAGATTGAGCTTATTTTCTGTCATTACAGTTTTCACCACATGTTAATGAGGACAATTAAAAATACTGCAACTAAACTCCAGGGTCTTCATTTGTGGTTTAACTCGGTGTCACCAACTTCCACGTTGAAAACACTACAGCTATATTTACCTGTGTTTTTACAGAAGATGTCTGCTTTCCCCATAGAAAACAGTTAGTTCAGTCCTGTAACAAAGCAAAATTGTCTGTTTTATTTCATGATTTAACATGTTGAGTTTAAGCACTTTTTTTGCATCAGCATCAATAGATCCACTTCCACATACAAGAAAAGTCAAACATAAATGGATAATATTTCTACAATAGACAGCTAAAACAATGCAGTTATTAATAAAAATGCATAAAAAGTAAAATAAACTGTCAACACAGTCAACGAGACACATATGTGTGATTTGGTGATGAACTTTGCCTTTCAGTTTTCCATGCTGTGTCAGAAAATCCTGCATTAATATGAACAGCATGAATCTGCATCTGTCATTTTCAGTTTGGTCAAGAGGTCGTATTTGAACATGTTGAGGCAGAAACTGCACTGGAAAGACTCACCAGCAGCATCCTGTGCTTTAGATGAAAGAAACAGTCCAATAAAAGCTGTGAAATCTGCCAGATTTGACTTTAGAAAAAGTTTCATCACCCAACTCACTTTTTAAATCCAGAAACAAAACCAATTTAAACCCAATAACAAAACATTTAAAACCTTTACAGTCAGATCATTTACGGTAATTACAAAATAAAGAACGCCATTTAGATTTTTATTACATGCTCAGGTGGCAATTAAGGGAAGGAGCAGCTGTATCTGCAGGAGACAGAGACATTTATTTGATTTTTTTCCCAAAAAATAAAGGACCAAAATGAACCATGAAGAAAAACTGAGAGGAAATCAGTTGCTATTTGATACCTAGATTTGTGCATAACAGATTGCATAACAAAAACTGCTTAATTTCACAAAGAAAAAAGTTTTTTAATAGCTAAAAGAACAGAAACCCCAGAAAGGTCTTCATTAAGAGCGTTAGTGGGTTGGCAGCAGTGAGCGCAGTCACCACTGCTCCTCTTACAGATCAGACACATAATGATCCTTGTACTCTGTCCAGTAGTGACTTCAGCTGTTTAACTACAGCTACAGCTGTGAAAGAAATGACTGAAAAAAAAACCTGTTGCAGTCACTTTTGCATGAGTGCTCTTCCAAAGTTAAATTATTACCAGCCTATGGATCTTCGGTAGCCAAAATAGAAGTTTTTCCTCATTTTGAGCAATGAGAGAAGTCTTTGTTCTTTTAGTGGCAAAAAACATCCTCCTTTTTCTTATGATTTCTGACATTTTAAAGGTAATCCACCAATGCTTAAGGGTCCTATTACAGAGTTCCAACAATGAAATCAAACAAATCCACATTGGTTGCCAAGAATAAACAAAAGACAAAGTTCTGCTCAGAATGAAATTTCCAAAAGATGTAAAAATACATCATAAGTGATGTTGATGGGACCTGAAATCTCAAATTTATGCTCTTTATTGTGAGAAAAGCAATCATAAAGTGCATATGCAGTCAGAGCCGGCGCCATTCGGTGCGTCTCATTCAGTAAATAATCACTTCAGGGACTTTGAGGTATATGAACTTGGGAAGCATAAATAAAACATTTCTTCACTCACGGTACAGGAAATTTGGGAAATAACCACAGAAAGCAAGATGTTACTTCTGCACAAGTTGACTTTGTGATTCAGTGCTGAGGAAAACCGCTATAAGTCTCAGGAACCAGGCTCGCTGATTGTGGTTTTCAGGGGAATTCACACGGGTATTACTTTGCAAAAGTTACAAAGAACTATTGTTTTTAACTAACTTTTGAAAAATGTGTATTTGAAGGGAATGATTTGGTGGCACCGGGTGATTAGTTTGCCTGTCACAGAGCAATAAAAGTGTTTGATGATTAATATTTGCGTCAAATTTTTGCCGATAGTGGAATCTATTGAGAGCTTTCGGCAAGTC
The DNA here is from genome assembly GCA_006937965.1 of Callopanchax toddi. Taxonomy (NCBI): domain Eukaryota; kingdom Metazoa; phylum Chordata; class Actinopteri; order Cyprinodontiformes; family Nothobranchiidae; genus Callopanchax; species Callopanchax toddi. The sequence continues at coordinate 617,180 of SSNR01000167.1, read as the reverse complement.
AGGATCTGTAGCAGCAGCATAAAATGTGAAATGTGTGTCTCTTTTCTCAGCTGAAGAAGATAAATGAACTAATGAATGCTTTGGTGTGGACCAGTGAGTAAGGACAGTCATCTGCTGATTTGAAGGTCAGCAGTTAAATCCCCGATTCCTGCAGAGCACGTGTTGAAGAATCTCTGTGCAAAATACTGAACCCCAAACTCAAAAGCAGAGAAATATTTTCCCAAAAGGATAAATAAAGGATATATTACTGTTATTTGTCAGTAAATCTATTTGAAGTTCATGAATATTTTAAGAGAAAATACAGTAACACATATTTTATAAATGACATTCTACAGCAGCAAAGAAGGGAAAACTTGCAGAAATGGTTGAAAATTAAGAAAAGCAAACATCAAACTGGGACAAAGATACACGCCTCTAATCCAAGCTGTTAGTGGTGCAGACCCTCTGCTTCTCGGTATTATGGGCTGTGCTGCATCAGTGGGCTTCAAATTCCTTGACACGACTTGTTTGCCAGGTTTCTTTCAAAGTGGAAGATCCAGCTCACTTAGCAGATACTTCAGTCGATTCAAAGTCTGAGTATTAAAATGAGAAATGGTTCCATCATAATGATGGAACAGGTTGATCAACAGTCAGACTTTTTAATGCTAAAACTCTGTGCAAAATAAAATTTGGCTCAAATTGTTTGCGTTGACACAAACAAAATAAAATGAGTCTGTTTCACATTTTGGTTGTTTTTGATTTGATAAGAGGGGGATGATTGTCTCGAACATGATCTTTAAGCAAACTCTTTGAGCAAATCTCACTATTTACTGGTAACTTGTCATTATTGAAAGATATAATTTTTAGGTGAAGTCAAGAAGTGGAGGGTCTCTGAATCAGGAGCATCTGTTCTTTTTCCAGGTGATGTAGTGCTGTTGGCCTCATCAAGCCAGGACCTCCAACAGGCACTGGAATAGTTTGCAGCCACGTGTAAAACAGTTGGGGTGAAGATCAGCACCTCCCAATCTGATGCCATACTCAACCCGGAAAGGGTGGATCGTGCAGCTCGGGGCTGGGAATGACCCTCTGCTCCAGGTGTAGGAGTTCATAAGTGAGGGTGAAGTGGAGTGGGAGCAGATTGGGACAGCAGCAACAACAGGGATGTGTTCTGTCATGTTGAATAGAGAGCTGACTGACCAAGTTACCCATTAATCTATGTTACAGTCATCCATGGTCATGAGCTAATGACAGAAATAATGAGATCACAAATACCAGCAGCTGAAACGAGCTTCCTCTGCACTGCAGAGTAGTCCTGTTCTACCCATTCTGATTATTTTAAAAGCTTTATTTCACCCTTTACATATTGTGTGTAAATACTGCCCAGTCTCATTCTAAAACTCTGCAACAAAGACCCCATGTCCATCTATGCCCCCCAAAATAGCTGCTGTTACAATTACACACAGTTCATGAGAGTAGTTTGTTTTAGTTTGCCAAAAAAAGGTGCCTGCTTTGACTAATTTGCTGTGATTTTTCCCCTGCTAAAATAGAATGATCTTTGATGAAAATCATTGCAGAACTCTTTCTGTGTGAGTGTTGTAATGGTCAGTGGAGGGGCCTTGAGTGCCTCAGAGATGCTTGAAGGGTCAGTGGGTTTGTGGTGACCTCATGAATTGCAAATTTGTTTATTACTGAAATTAAATGGCTCTGTGTCAAAGCTCATTTGACCAAATGAAGTAGATTTTCTGCACGAGGTAGTCTGGGGCAAGCGTGGGCGAGAGGTACAAGTGGGTCAGCAAAATAATAATTATGCAGCATTGCCAGACTCCCAGAGTTCCTTCTGAAATATTAATATTTAACAAGGTAAAATAAATCCATGCAGTGACACTATATTTTGTATAAAACCTGTATTTTGTGAGTGAAACCCCTAATGGTCTTCTAAACCTCCCCCAAAATCCTCCTTGCAAAATTAGTAAACAACAAAGAAAGAAAAGAAGAAGAGAAAAACTGCTCCAAAAAAAAGTTTAGATGCCAAATTTTGCAATGTGCTCCAAGCTGCACTGTGTGGGAGTGAGCAGCAGCAAAGACTGCAGTGCTCAGGGAACTGCTCGCTCCACATCGGTAGAAATATGGGTAAAAAAAACAGAAAATACACAAGCGTAGTGTTGTGTGTAGGATTAAATTGTAAAAGGGCTCAGAAAATTTATTTCAAGAGGCTCGGAATACACAGAGCTGTGGGCAAGCTGCTTCACTTCACTAACCAACAAGAAGACCTCTGTGTTCTAACGCTATGAACAAAGAAAATACAGAACCACTGAATCGAAATCAAATTCAAGCATTTTGTCACACAGAGTCGAAGCTAAACACTAAATACAGATTAGAGCAAAGCTTCTATTGGACGTGACTGTTTTTGAAACAAATGCACGATCGACTGAACTTGGTAAAAATTAGAAGTTGAGTCAGACTCTACAACACACGGGATTTCTAGGAGAAAAATGAAGTTAGGAATGGTTTAACTGAGATGTGATTCATTGAGCCACAGTGAATTATTCTGGCAGTGTGTTGATTTGAACCATAGAATCAAATGGACATATAGAGGAATGAGTCAGCCTGTATTGTACTAACTGGGGATCATGTGTAAATCACACTCTGTTTTATGAACAAGCATACAAACCTTTAACCATGCTCTATGTCCAGAATAACAAACTAAATCTAAAAGATTGTAATCAAAACCTGGCTCTGTAAACCTACGTAAACCAATATTTATATATATACAGTATATATTCGACACTTAAAGGAGTTTAAAATTAAACTTAAAGACTGTTTAGTTTAGATAAATTTAGAAAATAACAATTTGCTCATACATTGTTGTTCTTGTTTATGCTTTCTGGGTAATGACGTCAAACAGTTGCCACTGGTGCCCAGTCCAGCATTACATTATTCACAGTTTTCTATTGAGCCAGAGACACAGTGAGAATAACAAATATATAACTCAAAATGCACTCTCTTTATTTCATTTCAAACAATTAACATTTCAACCAAACAAGTACAGGAAAAGAAAACTTGAGTAAAAACAGAATGAATTGTAAAAAGGACCAAAAAGTTGTTCAAAGGGAAACGGGAAGAAGCAGTGGCCTTCAAAATAGCCACAGCCTAAATTTTAGAAATGCACTTTTATGTGCCTTTATTGTGTCAAATGAAGTTTCCCAAACACATTGAAGCTGCAGAAGGAACTCTGTTCTACTAAACTGACCTGAAGGGCTGTTAACAAGGGTTTAAACAGATACTTTTACTCTGTTTTGTAGCATCTTTTAAAATCATGTTGTAGTCTTCTAATGTGTCATGAACTTATAGTGCTCTGAACGCTCAATCCAATTATACTCACCCAATAATGTATTCAGACGGTCTGTTCTACACCAATAAGACAGAATTTGAGAAATATCATCTGTTAGAATGAATCCCATCAAGGGAATTATGTTTTTCAAACTTGGCATACAAACTTTTATTTTTATTGTACCTCTCTGGTTTCATTTGATTGATATTACTTTGTTCACGTGTTTTTCCACTGTCATATTAATTCAATACTTTTATGCGTATTTATCTATTTTTCCACTGTTTGTCCATGGTCTGGGTGTGGAGGTAACAGATCCAGGAAGGAAACTAGACATCTCTTTACCCACACTCCCAAGCCCTTGGGCTAGAGAGGATATATAATCCCATTGGTTTCCCTTCCAGTGGGGACATGCTTGGAAAAGCTCCAGAAGGAGGGCTTCTAATCAGATGTTAGACCATCTCAGCTGACTCCTTTCAGTGAGGAGGAGCAGCAGCTCTCCTCTGAGCTCCCCCCACATGATGGAACGCCTCATCTTATCTCTAAGGCTGAAACCTGGACATTAAGGAAGCCCATTTCAGCAAGTGTATCCAACATCTTGCTCTTTAGGTCATGATCCAAATCTTTTAACCATAGCAGAGAGTTGGAATGATGGACCAGTAAATCAAGAGCTTTGTCTGTTGGCTCAGTTCGTCACTTCAGATCAGAGCTTTGTTACTGGAAACCTGATCCACTGGTCCATCTCTTGGTTCATCCTCAGAATTTTAAACACATTTTTTTCATATTAAGGTATGTCTGACTTTCTCTTGCTCTTTGAAACCTTCAATCATTAAAAAAAAATGTTAATGAGCAAATAAAATAAAATAAAAAACCCCACTCAGAAGCTAAAAATAGCAATAAATAAAGAGTTCAGTTTGTTTTTCAAAACGTTGATGGTTTATTGTTAAATCTTTAAAATGAGATGTTTAGTCAGTGTAGGGCCTTGGGTTGTTAAACACATCATTATTGAGAACCCTCTCTGCCACTTCTTATTTATTTAGAAAAGAGGCTAAAAGGAGGAAAGTGACCAGCCTGTATAGGCTGACATCTGCAGCCTAGGTCTGCTAAAACCAAGTTTTTCCACCTGAAACGGAACACGTACTTTAAAGCCAAACAAAAGCCTCAGTAGCTCAGTTACACTCACACAAAGGGACTGTTGTGATATGGGCAATTTATTTTTATCACTAAAACTCTAAAAAAACAGCAGACCTGATCAATAGCACTGGTCCAATAGCATACCTCAATACATTTACCTCACACAATGAGTGGACACAGAGTGAGGATGCGTACTGAACAATGTCAAGTTGGTGTTTTTCAACCTTCTGAACTGTGCATGTTTTTCTTTTACCTCTGAGAGATTATTTGCCATGTTTGGTTGATGTCTGAACTCGGAGTGCCCTTACACGGTCTGCACCTGAACTTGTCCTTCTCTTCTTAGGCTGCAACCTCAATGAACGGTGTCACAGTGCAGAATTAATAGGCCATGTAGAGCCATGCTGTGGAGGTCAAGGGGCCAACAGGTGCTGAGGCAAAAGCCTTCCTCCGGAGCTGCTCCTATTTTACCATTGATCTATTTTCAGACTGGGAAACAGCAGCAACAGTCTATTTTATTTAGTAGCTCACAAATATAGTCCTTTGTAGATGCACACAACATTCCTGAAAGGTTGCAGTCTGTTTTTTAGGTTTGTCATAGCACAGAAACTGCACATTAAAATGTTTTATATGATCTTTTATTAACCACGGATTCAGGAGTGTGCAATTCCTTTGCTTTTAGACATCACAGCTGATTTTGACACAACTGATGACATCATTGTAGTCTCCCATCTGGAGCACTGTGGCCTTGCAGGAATTGCTCTGGAGTGGATTCTCACCGGTCTACCAGGGGTTTATCATAAATCTACAAATCTGTTTCAGCATCACTTATATGTAGAGTTTCCCAAGGTTCTATAGTCAAGTCAGTTTTATTTTATGGTTACATGCTTCACCAAGGCTCCAGCTTAAGGAAATATAACCAGGGGTGCACTTTTTTTTTTTTTTTTTTAAATGGAGGTATTCAAGGGAATTCCAGGCACTGGAAGCAGCGCCCTCAACGGGAACTGAACTTCAAACTTATAAGCAGGTCGCTCAGCTCAGCTGCTGTGATCACGGGCTGCACGACCAATACTGCAATGTAACAGCTGTACATGAAGGAGCGTTGTGGCAGAATGGACTGGTATGCACCGTTTTGGATACCAAAAGTATTCCAAAGGATTCAGAAATTACTCTTCTTCAGCCCTCCTCTAAGGGGTCACTTCCTCACAGCCTAGGGCTTCTTAGACCCACTGGATTCCAGAGGGGTTATTAGTCTGGTTGAGGAGATTCATCCAGAACTGTCGACCTTCATCCGAGAACCACACCCCAACGTTCCTCCAAAGTCAGGAATCTTCCTCTAGCCGATGAAAAGACCCTGACTGCATCAGTCTCACCTGTTAGCGGTTGATCTCCTCTGACCCATGCACTTGTTATCGTCTGGATTTGTTTTAGAAATCTGGACACCGAGCTTCCAAGATGTTACACTTTAACAAACCTTTTGATTAAAGCAACCTGTAAAAGCCTCCTTATTATAGTTTTAAATATATTGACCTCAGCCTACAGGGCTTTGCATTCACGAAGAACCTGTAATATCACACATGGATGTCCACACTTCCGCTTTGTCTATGGTGACATTTTATTTTAGGCAAAGCATACTTTAGCATGACATGCACTACAGTACATTTCAAGATGTATAGCATGCATGCACACCTGTGCACCAACCCTGAATTGAAGATCTCATTTTACTCATACTGTCACATCTACAGTAATGGCCTAAGTCACTTTTACTCAATGATAATGGCAGGATGTCTCATCCAGGTGATATAGAGCTGAGGTCCACAACCCCTCTTCTCAAGGCTCACTGTCCTACATGTTTTAGAGGTTTCCCTGATCCGACACACCTGATTTAGATGAAAGAGTCATTAACAGGCTTCTGCAGAATTTGATGACATGCTGAGCAGGTAACTTGAACCAGGTGTGCAGGAGCAGGGAAACCTATAAAAAATGTCAGACAGTGAGCCCTGAGGAGCAGGGTAGGGGACCTCTGAGCGCCAAGTAAAATATCATGCTATAAAGGTTTGGGTGTTATATTTTATTCTTATATTATTTTAAAAAGAAGGTCATCCAAAAATTGGCTGGTGATTGGAACCGGCCACTCTTCAGCACTACTGGCTTATTCTCTTATCGACCAATCTGAAACTAAAAAATCTAACAGTTTTTCAGTCTGTGAATGCACCATTCCTAGAACTAACTCACAGTAACAAAAATACATTTTCCATGTGGAGGTTTTTCTCCTAGAATCATGATTGTCAAGGTAATCAGAAATATTAATAAAAAAGTTGTATTCTGTTCATTTTTAGTTTTATGAGATAAATGGAAATTGGTCAAGATGAAAATAAAAAAAACCCACAATTGGTGCATATTTAATAATAATAATAATAATAAAAACCCTGATCAGATTCTTAGTAAAGAGGTTCATTTTCAAACAGAGGCTTTAATCAATGCTGATCTGATGGTATTTTATCACATTCCAGCTCCAGCTGATCCAGAACCGTGTAGCTCATTTTTAAATGTAAACAGTAAATAAATGTACCTCTTCAGTTCAAGCTTAATAATTTCATCTCTGTCTGTTTTAATTTTGATTTTAAAGTTCTAATGTTGACCTATAAGATGTTTTCCTGTGTCTCTGTTTGACCTCTTGCCGCCTAATGTGCTCATTTAGATGCTCTGATGAGATGTTTGTCCTTGTCCTGAGGTCAAAGCTGCTACAGGGGATTGGACGTTTGCAGTAGTAGCTCTAAAACTATATTAGACATGCTCATACTGTTTAAATCTCACCCTAAAACACATTTATATTCATTGGATTTTATTCAGCATGAGTTGACATTTTTCCATCATTATATTGTTTTTTTTCTTTTACAAACTTTTATTAGTTTTACCAAATTTTTCTTGTTTTTATTTATTTAAGATGTTGTCTCCTCTGCTTTCTTACTTTCTTATTATTTTATGTGCACCCCTTTGGCCAGTGGCTGTTGTTTATAAATGTGCTTTAAAATAAAATATGTAAAGTTCACATTGTTTTGTCAGCAAGAATATAATTGATTTAGTCTGACGTTCCTAAACAGTCGACATGCACATTTGCACATAAAACCTTGTGAAATAATAAGAAAAAGACATCATTTCACAACCCAATAGAGCTACATGTGAGATATATGTGTTTCTCTCCTTGAATAATGGACTTACACTTGCTGCAAAACTAAAATAATTAGCTACCCAAAAAAAAAAAAAAAAAACCCTACTCTGGACAAGGTCAAAGCAATCACAGCATAACCAGTATTAGCGGAACAAAAAGGCAGTTAGTGCTGAAAGTCCTAAAATTAACCACGACTGGCCTTTAATGAAGCTGGAGTCTTTTCTTTTTTCCTGCTGCAGGAGTTTGCAGCATGTAATTACACAAGAACACTTAAAAGCCTCAGAAAAAGGTCACAGATGGTAGAGGTCTGTGCAAAGAGCTTTAACTTAACGGTTGCACTACAGATTAACTGAGGGCGTGCTCACAGTTTGCATTTCTGATTGAGAATATTCTTTAAATAAGATTCGAAAAGTTTGATGTAAGGTGCAATTTCAAAAGAAGTGAGAGAGTTCTTCTATGGAATTCACCTCGATTATAAACCCGACTGGCGTCTTCTTAATAAATAACACCAGGCGTGAGGGAAGTGATTGTAAAGCATCCAATAAAACCCTGAAGGCTCTTTGATTTGAGCCGTTTATTCTGTGGATACCGTTTTAAAACTTCCACTCCACCACGGCACAATAAAGTTGTTGAGTGCATCTTTTAACTTTGCTTCATGGTCACTTCCTTTACTGTGGTGCATGCTTTCCACATGCTGTAAGCAGTTTGTGTGGTACTTGGCAAGAGAGCTGAAACAGTGCGGTAATCTCTGGATCACGCTGCTACATGAATGGTGGCTGAGGGTCTATGAGTATCCTGACTGTGTGTGTGTGAGTGCCAGACCACAGGAATGAACAAATCCCCGCCGCTGTCTGCCCATCAGTGACACAGTAAATGCCCTCAAAGTACCGTTATTCTGTCTGTTTTTTTAACCAGATAATTAACAGATAAGGGCAGATACTAATGAGTCAGAATCTTTAAAGTGTTTTTGATCCTGTATCCAGATTTGTGGTTTTCGTGCACCAGTTTGGTAAAGTACTGCATGACGTTATCAGTGAGCTCTGAAACTCCTGTCAGAAAAGCTTAGTCATCATGTAAACAGTGCACGCTGTCTTATGAGGGTTAAAACAGTCTCTAAAATTTACAGTCAACATATTTGATGCCTAGCAGCATGCTATCAAATCTTACACAACCCCTAAATGACCCAGCTGATATATTTTGTACCCACTGTTGATGCAATAAAGCATCCTGGGAACCTGACATATTTCAAAAAGCGATTGAGTCTCTGGTTTTCCATATTAAGTCTCAGTTATCATCCCCTCCATGTTGCCTCTAACTCAAGTGGAGGAGTGTCTTGTTCATGGTGATGATGGTAGGATTCAGGGGGTGGGGTGGACCAATGGATTGGGGCTTTATCTGCAGTGATGAGGGTGTTTCTCCAGTCTGTCAAGGTGAAGAAAGATGAGTCAAAAGGTGAAACTTTTGATTTTCTTGTCCATCTAGGTTCCGACTTTCATATATGATTATGATATTTGGCTCATGACCAAAAAGACTAGATACAAGTGGCTGAAAGGGGCTTCCTCTGTAGAGATAAGGTAAGGAGCTCCATCATCCTCCTTGAAATGAGACAGTTCAGGTGGTTGAAACATCCGACTATAGGATGCCTCCTGGTTGCTCACTCCTGTAGAGTTTCTTGGCAAGTCCAAATGGGAGAAACATAGGGTCAGACATAAAACTCCCTGAAGGCATTATATCTTCTCTAGTCCTGGAACTTCTTTTGAATCCGTCAAGAGAAGCAAGAGGGAGGTCTGGGTTCCTGTTCTGGACCTATTACCTCTGAAACCTTAACTTGGATGAGAAGCAACAAAATGAGAGGATGGCTAAATGGATTTATGGTCAACTGTATGAGTCTTCCCCCCAAAAAACCCAACATACTGGAAAAATTACAAATCTCTGTTGTCATAAAAGGAGCAGATGAGGTGTATAGCAAACCAGCTTTATCTTGTTTTCTGAATTAATTTTTTAACTAAAGGTTTCCTTTATGGTGAACCTCTGCTGGAAACCATATTAAGTTAATTCTACTCTAAACTGTCACTAGGTGTGTGAGTGAGTGTGTGAATGGTTGTCTGTCTCTAAGTGTGTCCCTGTGAAGCAAGGGCGTAGATTTGCTCTTGTCATTGGTGGGGACCAGAACGAGGTGGGGGGTGGGAGAGTGTGGGGGGTAGCGTGTGCTGCAGAATAAAGCGATATGTACGCTGGTCCCAAAGTTAATATCACCGGAAAAATGCCTGATGGTCCACCCAGACTCAGAGCAGGTGCCGTAGGTTTAAGCGGCTCTGTGCGGGGTGGCTCGCGCCGGTCGATCCAGAAACGTACGCCTCCTTCCCCTGGACACAGGTCCACGCACAGCAGCACAGGTAGTACAAAGCAGTGAACTATCTTGTGACTTCTTGGTCTTTGGTTTCTGTTTCCGCTGACAAACACCTGCCCTCTTGTAGCAGTTTTGTGACATTACAACAAGCATTATTTACAGTGCTTTTAGTTGAAAAAACCTTGGTATCTGTCGCCCTCTTGTGGCAATAGGGTGTAACTAAAATAAACATTATTCAAGTGCTTTAAAAACCTTGAAAAATAAACAGTAAATTAAAGAACACCATCTCTAATGTAAAACCATTAATCAACCATACTTAGGATATGTTAAAATACTGTAATTTTTAAAAGAAGCTCATTATAAATCAAGGCAGTAATGTTTGAAAACAGCTAGCTAATGGAGTGAGATGTATTTAGCTGGGATGGTAGTACAAAGCAGTGAACTATCTTGTGAGTTTTTGGTCTTTGGTTTGTGTTTCCGCTGACACACACCCACCCTCTTGTGGCAGTTTTGTGACATTACAACAAGCATTATTTACAGTGCTTTTAGTAGAAAAAAAACCTTGGTATCTATCGCCATCTTGTGGCAATAAGGTGTAACTACAACAAACATTATTCACAGTGCTTTAAAAACCTTGAAAAATAAACAGTAACCATTATTCAACCTATATTGAACCATACATAGGATATGTTAAAATACTGTAATTTCTAAAGAAGCTCATTATAAATCAAGGCAGTATAATTTGAAAACAGCTAATGAAGTGACGTGTATTTAGCAGGATGATAAACACGTCGGTCAGCTGGGCTGCACATATTATTTGTGGGGAATGGGGATACAGCGCTACTTTTGGATCCTTGGATTGAATTATTGGTGGGGACAATTCAGTGATAGCTGGGTATTGGTGGGGACACGTCACCTCTGTCCATGCCAAATCTACATCCATGCTGTGAAGGACTGGTGACCTGTCCTGGGTGTCCCCCACCTCTCGCCCGGTGACTGATATTTTGACACGTCTCAATGAATTGATATTTTGTGTATTTGTGTCACCTGGTTTCACATTCTGTCAAACAACAGACATGTTTGACATGTTCTGACCAGTTCTTTTGTTGCACTCTGAGAAAATACTAGGCACTGGGCACAATTTAACCAAGCTGTTTATTGAAAGCATCAGAACAAAAGAAGCTCTGTTCTGAGTCTGTCTGTGTCTAAACTTCAAAAACCTCCCACCGTAGATCTAATCTAATTTAGCAATGGAGTTACAAATATTTACTTATTAATCTACTGTGCGAGTTCACACTTTGTAAACTCTTTCTGCTACATTGAAGTCTGCATCATTTCACATGACAAGCTGATGATGCCCAGCTTGTCATGTGTTATCGTGTGCTGCCACCCAGAGAGTGAAATCTTTTTTTATTCAGCTGTCAATCATGTTGAAAGACAACATAAAAGTTTAATGACTGAAACTCTAGAAAAGCAACCATCTGACAACATGACGGCCGAAAAAAAGGAGGCTGGCTGGTTCTGTTTTTGTCCTTGGCACAAAACGCTCCCCTGCATTTTTAGAGGTCAGAACTGACGTAATTCTTAAGTGGAATGATTTCTTGATTTTGATTGGATTTATTTTGGGTTTAAAAAAAATAACTGGACTCTCAACAGGTTTCCATTTTGTGGTGTTCGTGCAGCACAGAACCCTGGGAACATGTAGGGGAATAGAAGACTCCAGGAAAAGGTCAAAGAATGATTTACTCCTTCATCCTGTAGTTACATAAGGTCTGCACTAAATGACGGCAGTAAAAAAACCATAACCATACATTTGCATTATTTCCTACAGCTGGGCATTTGGCCATCGCGTTAAACTATAACATCTGTGCTGCAGCTCCTCTGAGTTCTCTCAGAATGTAACCACTGAACCCACACCTTATTAAAGTCGTTTTTATAGAGGGGTCAGTCATTTTAGTTCAAGTTCCTTTTCTCATTTTGCATTATTTTGCTGTTATTTACACATTAATCTGATTGTTGTTGTCTTTTTATTTTAAATTTAAGGAAATAAAGTTTCCCAGGTTCATAAAAATCTCACATTTTGCAGTTCAAGAACTCTTTTAGTGACACACTGCTAAGTCAAATGACTAAGGAAGGAGCATATGATGTAACTATTGTGGTTTTGGTGTCATAAAACAAAGGTTTTCCAGCTCTGCTCTCCTACAGTGAACTAATAGAGGTGATGCATATGCTATTTTTTCCATTTGTCACTGAATCACGGAATATATCCAGATTTTTTAAAATGAAAATGGCCCTTTGATGCCTTTTATTAGTACATGAGGTTAAAGCTGGGCACATTCATGAGACATTTATTGGAGAAGGATCTAACAAATGGGCAAATATTGACCTGGTATGAAACTTGAGGCAACACAAGAGGAAAATCGGAGATAGCAGGAAGGTTAGCCAGTGGCCTTTTTTTGTTCCACATTGCAGTAAATCTACAAAAATTGGCAACAGCGTTAATCCTCTGTTCTTTAAAACATCTGGTTTATGCTGATGTGGTCTCAAATCTACGAAAATCTTGGACATCAAACAGGCACTTTGGAGAGAGGTTAGAAATGTTCCTCCAATACTCAATCGGTCATTTTGGCAACATTAACGGATGGTTAACCAATGTTTTCATAGTATAGCTTTGAGTAAATAAACATATTAAAGCATTGATTATGTGTATATAAGATTGCTGAAATGAGCTTAGGAAATACCACAAAAAAGAAGAAGTGCACAAGATAACTACCGGTATTTTGACATATTCCTTAGAAGCATTTAGTCTGGATTATTGCCTGAATTGGTGACTTTTCCTGCTAGTGTGACTTTAATTACTGCTCACATTTGGTTTCATGCATTTGGCTTTGGTGAATTGTTTTCCTAACTGACAGTTTAGCCTAATTAGATCCACGTTTTGCAGTCTTCAACCTGCAGAATGCTGTAATGACTTAACTGGTGTTGAGTTTTTTTTCCTAAACGTGGCGAGCCTCTTCTTCATTTCAGTCTGAAGCGAGCCTTGGATCATCAAGAACTACTGTGACAGTGATTGCATTTGGCACATGGCCCTCTGTTGAGATTTGCATGTGCAGTCCTACTAATTATGCCTCAGGTTGTCTTAATTACTGTCAAATGCTGGAATAAATGTGCTGCAATATTGCACTGTGTCAGATTTTATTTGATTTTTTTCCCCATTTGGAAACGGAACAGATGCCTGAAGGTTAAGTCCAGGTATTTCCAGTAAAGATAAACGGTCTTAAATCATTGGGAGAAATGTCTGCACGCTGACAAAATGTAGATCTTTGATGCAAAAGATGTGTGAAGTCTAATTTAGATTTAAAACATTGCAGAAAAACTGCAATCAGCACTGCTGTCTTCAGTTGTTTATACTCCTCTACAAGATTATGGGGAGGAAAATGCTTTATGCTGCTTGAGAATACTTTTTTTTTTGCACACAAAGGAACAGACACTGATGTCTGCAGAGACTTTGGAAAATCTTGTGGATTACATCAACAACGTCAAACCATTGAAGCATTTCCAGCACAGATTCGAAACATTTTGCATCTGGACAATTTGCGTGAAACAAAGAGTTTTTTTTGACTGAATACATTCCTCAAGATTTCCATGATGCATTGCTGCTATTTCAGAGCCCACTTCCTTTATCTGTCTTGCTGTCTTTGTGAGTCTGAATTTCAGGGTAGCAGATGTTTAGGCACATGACTGGATGGTGATGTCATTGTTAGTAGTGAGGCCTCAGTTTGTATTGTGTTCCAAGAAAGTCCACACAGCTACATCAAAGGTACAAGATGTATGTTTAGTCTTGGTTATTGTACATTTAGTCCTTTACATAAATGGGAAGCAGGCCTTAATGTTTAGTTTGTGGGTGAAATTTTGGAAAAAAAATGCAACAAGATACATACCGGTACTGCTGGATAGACACATTTAGCTCATTTGCTATTATAACAAAGTATAAAGGGACTAATTGATCAGACATTGTTAGCAGATGCCAGATTTTGTAAAGATTTGACTGAAATAAGTAAAACAGTCTTCCTGAATGTTAATAATTTTGACTGCATGCAGTCATTTGAAACCATCATGCTGAAAACATGGTGTCCCACCTTCTGTTAGGTGTGTTTTATTGGATTGGGATGAGGTGCTTTGCAAGTCACTGGAGTGCAACACACACACACACACACACACACACACACACACACACACACACACACACACACACACACACACACACACACTGATTTTCATGAGAGCACATGGAGAATTTTGACATGCATTCATATGAAGAAAAATGAGGCAATGCAGCTGCTGCACAGAAGAATGGTGTTGCATGCAATAGTAAATGATGTTTGCAGATTTAAACTCATCTCTCTGACCTCTGTCAGACAGCGCTGTTATGCTGTCTTAGCTGGAGACAGAGGTGTCATGTGACAACAGAATTTTAAAATTTAGCCGACAGATTTACAGTGAGCTTCAGAGAAACAGGATCAGCTGCTCTTATGGGAGTTGGTTTGTACAAATACACATACAAGTCTATTTTAATATAGAACCACATCAACATGTCACCATACTGAGAAAATGAAAATTATATTTACTTTTGTTTGTTTTTTTTGGTGGAGAATGTTGGGGTTTTTTTTTTTTTTGGTTTTACTGAAGCATTTAGTTTTGTAAAATGTGTTTGTGTTTTTATTTTTTTGTCAAATTTCAGAATTATTGTCAAATTCCAGTAAGGAGTTTTACAGATAATAACTCTGCAGGTAATTTCTGCTGCAAAAGCACAGAATTCTACAATAATAACAATTTATTTATTGGTATAAATATCATTAACTGCCATCAAATAGAAGTCAACAGAATTCCACGCCATTAACTTCCCCATCAGATCAAGATGAGTCCTTATTTTTCCAAACTGAGGTTGTTCAAAGTGCCATTTGTAACAGGTAAGCTGTCAATTGATTTAAAACCTTTGAAGAGAAACACACCTGAGCTATGACTTGAATTGACCTCTCATATTCATGCAGTCTAATCAGTATAAAGTCCTGCAGCTATCTGGCGACTCCTGCTTTTGATTTATTCCTTTTTATTCTGAAGTTTACAAAATGTAACTATGAAATTAGTATTTTTCTCCCGCTACACTTTTACTTGTGTAGAAGAGTCCAGCACAAGAGATTGATTAAATGCTGTGTTGTATTTACAACAGGGGTTTTTCATTCACTGTTGATAGATTGTTCCTGTATACTCTGAGGAACAATGTATTAAAGTTTGCTTGCACTTTTTCCCCCCTCTGGTTTTGTCAATTGTATCTGTATCCTTTTTTGTCCTCATGAAAAATACAAACACTCTTCACACTTGGCAGGAACATTTCTGGAGGATTCAGCACCGCTGCTCCTGTGCTTCTGCCTCAATTCAATTCACAGCTTTGGTCTTTAAACGTTTAACCGAATGTTTATTAGTACCGAGTTATGAAAGCTTGGTATATGTTTTAAAATACTTTTATTGTTTTATCCTTGCAAAAGATCTGGTTTTGTCTTTTGAGTTTCAAAAATGCTTCTAAGAATGGATTTAACTTATATTACACACATATGATCATTAAAAAAGTTTGTTATTTTTGAGTTTGAGTTTAAATACAGCTAAACATTTTATATTACAGCACATTTCACCAATAAAAAAAACTATATATTGATGCTGAATGCCCAGTCTGTGTTTTCTTGTGTTGGAACTCTGCAGGGGTTTGCAAACTTTCAGTCTCTAATCAGTTTTCTGGCTCTTCTTTTTCATCACTGGTTTTTAAACTTTTACCACACACAGCCCAAAAAGCTAAATAGCCAGAAAAAAAAGAAACAACAGTTGAGCAACTGAACAATCATCATTATCATCATCATCAGCAGCAGCATGTGTAATCTCAGGTGAAGGGTTGATGCTGACATCTAGTGGTCAGAAGAACATCAGTGACTCCTCACCTCTGCCTGGAGGTGAAATGAATAAAAACGTTTGTGTGAGTTTTATTTCTTTGAAAAAAATACATTTCAATAAAGTTTCTTTCTTCAAATGAAAAAGTATAATATAAAAAAAACAATATGTAGGTTCTAATATTAATAACATGCAGTGTTGCATGCAGCAGGTTGGTATAGATCCTGAGTCACACTTAACTCTTTTGTAATATGAAGATCATTTCCTCTGATAGGATTATGATTAGTTTTTCCTTCACCTGTCAATATGACAGAATTCATTCAGATCACTAGAAAACCAGCTTGCTGTCTCATTACATGTTAGAGAAAAATGTACAGGCATTTTTTGTAGATATTTTCTTAGAAATAATGCATTTGTGTTATGAATTCTATTAAAAATCTAAAGAAAGTGACATGAATTCTAATCACTTTGTCTACTAGCAGATTATAAATATGAACTAAAACCTGCTGACTTTGCTTTTAGAGGATCTGATAAATCCTATGTTCAGGATCAAAACCCAGGAATCCCTCTCCCCAGCAAGACTCTCATCAAGCTCCTCCTGAGGATCTGCTTCCAGGCAAGAGAGGATATAAGCTGTACATCCTGATAGCACCAGGCTGGACTACTTTTAGCTTCAAAACTAACCTTAATCCTTCATGTCATTGATTCAACAAGTTGATGGAAACATCCCTCAGAGGTTATGGTCCTACTAACATGAGAGCAGCACACAGATCTGACTGTTCTCAGCAGACAGCAGAGACACCTGGTGAGGTCTTCAGTCCATCTGCTTCAAGGTTCAACATGTTGTGATTCAGAGATGCTGTTAGCGTAGTGAACTAGACCGTCAGTTCTGCTCTGCAGACTTTATATCCACATTCTGGCTGGCCAGGCTAGGTGTTCTGCAGACCTTGGCTGGAAACAGTAGTGATTTAAGCTACTGTTGCTTCTCTTTTTTTTATTGAAGCAATCAACCCATTATCCTCTAACATTGTCTTCCACCCTGCTCACTGGATAGTTTCTATTTTTCAGACCATTTTCTGTAAACCCTGGAGATGGTTGTGGGTGAAAATCCCAGCGGATCAACAATTTCTGAAACACTCAGCCCCGCTCATCTGGAGCCAACAACCATATCATGTTCAAAGTCACCTTATAATCTTCTTTCTTCTTAATTTTGATGCTCAGTTTGAACTTCAGCAGGTCGTCTAGATGCCTAAATGCATTGGACTGCTGCTATGTGATTGGCTGAATCACTATTTGTGTTAAACAATTAAACAGGTGTACCTAATAAATTGACTGGATCGTGTAAAATCCCTCAATCTAGTTCTGGGTCTGCTTTGAGGTTTCCTTCAAGTGGGATGTGCTGGGAAAACTTTCAAAGGAAGGTGAGCTGGTGACATCATCAGCTGCCTGAACAGCCTTAGCTGTTCAAAACTGAGAATAAGTGAAAAAACAGACACGGTTAAAGATTATCATGACTACTAAAAAAGTACCTGAAAGTTTGCTTTATTAGAAGCAACTTTTAAAGAAATGAGATGGCTCAAGACATCACAACTGAAGCCCTTCAAAGTTTTGGTTGGTGAATTAATTATCATTATGCCCTAAAGGTGTATAAATGATAATCAGTCACACAGACCTTCAGATGATTTGTAATTTATCAGAAGACAACACAAAGACAATGTTTTTTCTTTATGTGTGTGTGTATTATCATCCTGTAGGTTTTCACTGTTGTCATCAAAAGAAGGAAGTAGAAAGAACACCTGCTATGATGTGACATATTTACTTTCTCCACCAGACTCTGCTCTCTTTCATCCACAGCTCTGTATAGTATATGGATTCCCTCCTCAAAGTAAATTCAAAGCATAAACAGAAACTCTTCTTCTACATTCACCTTATTAACAGGTTGCTTTTGTTGTAGCTTCCCATCCCTCAGTTCTGTAGCTCAATCAGGACTTTTAAAAGTCATTACTGGTATTTTACAGCGGATGCATTTGCTGGTTAAATCCAACGAGCCTCCAGTAAAAATGTCCAGCTGCTCTCAGTTAACAAACAAGGACAACAACAACATTTTCTCCGAAGTTAGTACAAATCAGAGCAGAGAGAACAAAAAGGAAGTGAACATCTGTCTGGTGGACAGACAACTCCTGATAACATCTAGCGTCATTAAGAATGTGAACAGCTAAAAAACACAGGAAAATAACAACAAATTAAACACAGCCAACAATATTGGCTGCATATGTAATAAAAGCAGAAGCTTCAGCCTTAGGGAAATTACATCTGACACACGTGAAAGAGAAAATCTGACAAAAAGACAAACGATCCTTCCTCCACTCATGTTCTTACACAGAGAGCCTTCAGCTGGAAAGAGTCAGACAGCGTTATCAGTTAGCTGACCTGTCGAGTCTGTCGTCATTTATTCTCTGTTTCTATTTGCATTCAGGCTGGGACAGATACGCTCACCCGTCATGCACCCTGCCCATACAGTGCTGACAAGCAAACACAAACAATATTGACCACAACAGACAAACATCAATAAGAAACATCAGCTTTTTAGACTGAATTGCTTAGATGACCCATGCTGTAGTGAATTGAATGAATTATTCATGGGTTTGCGTCTCTCCTTTGGCTCTATGTGTATTTCTTTAATCCTCAAATTTACAGGAAACCCAGTTTGAGTGACTGAATGTACGTTTGCCTCTGGGGGTTTTTAATTGCGTCCTTCAGGTGCTGGTGTTTTATGTCAATATTCAAATATAAGGCAAAGGCAGTCGACAGGAATAAACAGAAACATGGATCACCAGAACAAGAGTGAAATATGTATGGAAAGGTGAAAACAGCTGACAGGATCGGTGCATAGACTAAAGAACAGAGTGAGGAAACATGAGCAGGTGATGTGGATGTGAAATCCTAAAATCATGCTAATTTCTGTATGATTAAACAGAAGATTGTAAATAATAAACAAGTTGAAAACAGGAAGCACCTTTACAGGTTTGTTGTGTTGTTTTTAGGCTCTTTTAATAATAAAACTCCTAAACTTTGTGTTCAGTCTCCATTTTATGTTCCTGTCCATCGAGCCGGGTCGTAACGTAAACTGAAGGCTCTCCTGCGATGTTGTGGGCTGGTATAAACTACGTTTTGTAGCACATGTTGAGAGGCTGAGGCAGGATGGTGTATCTGTGGAAAGTCCTGTCCTTTAAATTGAGTTTAAAACTTCGTAGAGACTTTTCAGCCCTGGATTGCTGAGCCAACGTGTGTGTAGCGACTTGCTCCATATACTCTCCTAAAAAGGTCTTGATCAATAGTCCTCCACACTTTGGTCTCTGGTTGCTTTTTCACTCGTTTTCTGTCATTGGACCTGAACATTTCGTGCAGTGAGTGGAACACTTCCCTGAATTTAACATCCTTTTTTTAACCTGGATGACTCATAGATCAGAGAAAAGAGGCTGCACAAAAATTCCTTCAAAGGCTCCGAACATGAGTAAAAAAAAAACTGCCAAAACTCTAAATCTTTTTATAGGTTACAAGAAAGTTTATAAACCAGATTATAAAGAAATTGTACACAGTGTTGTGTATAAAAGGTGTTAAAATTAACCAAGACAATCATGGGTCCTCCACACAAACCAACAAGGAGTGACACTGAACAGGGACTTAAATACACAGACAAGGTGATTAGTAACACAAGGGGCAGGTGATGCAATCAGGAACACAAGGAACACCTGTGAGACTAAACGAGGCAGACAGGACCAATCGCACACAGAAACACAGGAGGAGTGACCCAGGAGCTACAGAGGACAATCCAAAACACAGGCTGTGTTCGAATTCAGGGGTAGGATGCTTATGAGGACGCATTTTGAGGTCGATGACGTCACAGCGCAGTGACGAGTGCTGTCCAAATTCAAAGGATACTCATCCATGCGTCCTCAAATGCATCCTCGCTCCACCCCAATTTCAGAGAAGGGTCTGGCTGCGGCCGCTGTGGAGCTCCACAGTAACCGGATACACGTGACCTCCATAGTAGCCAGAAGAGAGGCGAATATCCTTTTTCTAGATGGGCTGTGGGGATTTCAAGCAAGGACAACAACCCTCCCCCTAACCTAACCCTAACCCTAACCAATTCCGGTACGGTTAGTGTGGAGGTCACGCGCTTCCGGTTACTGTGGAGCTCCACAGCGGCCGCAGCCAGATACTATTGCAATTTCGAGGATGGGTCTGGTGTATCCTCGCTGGCCAAGGCTATCCCAGGATGCTTTGCGTGGGATTCTACTTTTTTTTCTTCTCAACTTTATTGAATTTACAACACAGGACACAGTTGGATTCTACTGGTTCAATTTTGCAGCAGTAGCAGAAAAAAACAGAGAGCAGTTCAGTTTTAAATGTCAGTTTTTCAAAAGATTATACAAAACCTGTGTTTAGGAATTTTTTGCTTATCTTTATATGAAGTTTAATAATAAAAATCTCCACAAAAGAGGTTGAATGTTTTATTTTTCATGTTATTAAAGACAAGAAATCAATGTAAGCTAGCTTGAATGTTTTAAATGAAAGTTTAGGAAATAAGTCACCATAAAAGAGCTTAAAGTGTTTCTTTAGATCCATTTTATTAGCTTTAGCCTGTCTGTCGGCGCTGTCATGGTTGCTAAGCGACTGGATTGAGGGGCGGGGATAAGTATGAGGCTAGACCTTCTGAATTCAGAACAGTTTATTTCCGGTCTTAGCGGTCGAGCAAGGACCCAACCTAGGTAGACCAGCAAGTCCACGTCCTCAGAAGCGTCCTACCCCTGAATTCGAACACA
Source organism: Callopanchax toddi (assembly GCA_006937965.1). NCBI lineage: Eukaryota > Metazoa > Chordata > Actinopteri > Cyprinodontiformes > Nothobranchiidae > Callopanchax > Callopanchax toddi. The sequence continues at coordinate 596,454 of SSNR01000167.1, read as the reverse complement.
GTCATAGACCAAGACTATAACCAGACTAAATACATGAACAGAGACCAGAGCAGGAAAATGCTTGTTGCATGCCACCTGCTCCATTCTCCTCGACAATAAAACCTCCAAACTATTATGGCCTTAAAAAAAGTCTAGTGAAAAGAAATCATTTTGTTCATTTTTAAACTGTAGATTTTTGTGCTTCACTTTGGAAGTCTTACTGGGAATTTTTCCTTGTCATCTTTTTTCAACGTTTTCTCCCCATCCACTTTATAAATGATCCACCTTATATGGAATAGCAGTACAAATCTGTTATAAATTCACTCAGTTCACACTGCAGACACAGTGCTGTGAAATGTATTTGCTGCCTTACAGATTTCTTCAATTTTAAAAATTTTTTTGGTCACATTTAAATGTTTAAAATCATGGAAAACAACAAGTAAGATAGGATAACCTGAGTAAATACAAAATGTATTTCTCAAATGATGATTTCATTTATGGGATAAAAGCTTTCCAACACTGCCCTGTTTAGAAATATGTTTTTAAAGCACTTTGCTTTGAGGTCATAAATTCTTCTTTGACCAGAAACCATTGCACAGCCATTGGGTCGTAAACTCAGACCCGCCCTAAAGCCACGCCACTTTTACTAGATTATCCATTTTACTCAAAACAGGACCAAAACCAACCTCATGCAGAAAACATCCAAAACATCCGACAACATCCGTCTCTTTAATCTAGTTTATACAAGAATTAATGATCATATGAAGCTATTCTAAATACATTTAAAAAATCTAAAATGACTGGAAATGGCAGGTAAATGATTCCCACTGATTTATTTGAGTACCTTCAAAAACAACATCAAATATGATGTTTACAAGGAAATAGAATATGATAAAAAAAGTGAGTCAAACATGCTATGAGATGATGCTATTTGAGGTAACAAAAACAAAACATTCAGTAGATAATGATCCATGGAGGAGTGTTTCATTGAGATGATAAGAGAAGCTGGTGAACAAAGAAGAAGCAAAGATCAGGTGACGCTGCAGGTGGGAGGGGAGGAATGTGGGGAAAAACATAACAAAAGGATATAAATACAGATATCACTAATACCATATAAAAAACTATAGAGTAACAAAGCTGACTGTAAATGAGTGTTTGCCGCCCCGTACTGTACCTTCATATGATCATAATATTGAATGTATGAGATGTGCATTTTAAAAATGTTAATAGAATTCTTCTGTCCTTTACTGTCACAAACAGAAAGACCTTGAATATAAATTGAACACGGCAGACTGAAGTGTTCAGATGACAAACACAATTTTATTTTTAGCTCAAATATAAAGTCATCCTGCCATTTTGCAGGGAATAACCTTCCTACTGGCCACAGTCCAGTTAAACTGTTTACTTTTACCTGCAGCCCTCAGAAACTAAATCTCTCAACATCCATTAATAAATCAGTTTATTCTTCTGAAGCCAGAGGAGTTCACCTGCCTGCAGACAGAGTTTCACCCCAAAAAAGGAAAGCACTTCTAAGAGCTCTCACGTCCAATAGGAGACAATAGTTAAACTTAGTGGACGCGTGGAAAGAATTATTTAAAACATTTTTTTCTTTCAGAAATATTATGCTCTTCCTTTTCAAACTTTCAGAGAATCACTATACATTTTTTATTAAGGTCTTGACAATGGAAGAAAGCTGAGCTGCTATTCTGCTGTTAAAAATAGTCACAAAAAAAGAGAGAGATCCAGGAAACGGAGAAATAGGATCATAAAGGTTTTATTGGCTATTCACAATAAAAACTTAATAGGCTGCCAGTGCTCTATATGAAGGCCATGAGACAGACATGCGTCTGGTTCAGAATATATGGCACTCTGGTTATTTTGAACGTGCAGATCTAAGAGGTAAATGTAAGATATGAAGGCAGCGCTCAGTTCTCCCCTCCTGCCTTCTGGGTCTCACCATGTTCTGCTAGACACAAACCTGAAAACAAACCTGAAGAAGATAATTCAGCTCTGACACTGAAGCATCCTCCTCAGCGCTGCAGAAGCACATCCAGTCTCTTGCACACGCATACACACATAAATCACATGCTCTTTGTTGGGTTTAAGAGGGTATCATTATTTCTTTTCTCGCCTCGCCTCGCCTCGCCTCGCCTCGCCTTCCTCCGCTTATCCGGGTCCGGGTCGCGGGGGCAGCATTCTAAGTCGGGCAGCCCAGGCCACCTTCTCCCCGGCCAAGTCCACCAGCTCCTCAGCTGGGACGCCCAGGCGTTCCCAGGCCAAACTGAAGATGTATTTTCTCCAGCTTGTCCTGGGTCGACCTGGGGGCCTCCTGCCGGCAGGACATGCCCAGAACACCTCCCGAGGGAGGCGTCCAGGAGGCATCCTTACCAGATGCCCGAACCACCTCAACTGGCTCCTTTCGATATGGAGGAGCAGCGACTCTACTCCGAGTCTCTCCCGGATGTCCGAGCTTCTTACCCTATCCCTAAGGCTGAGCCCGGCCACCCTGCGGAGAAAACTCATTTCAGCCGCTTGTATCCGCGATCTCGTTCTTTCGGTCACTACCCAAAGCTCATGACCATAGGTGAGGATTGGGACGTAGACCGACCGGTAAATCGAGAGCCTTGCTTTCTGGCTCAGCTCTCTCTTTACCACAACAGACCGGTTCAGCGTCCGCATCACTGCAGACGCTGCCCCAATCCGCCTGTCGATCTCCCGCTCCCTCCTTCCCTCACTCGTGAACAAGACCCCGAGATACTTGAACTCCTCCACTTGAGGCAGGACCTCTCTCCCGACCCGGAGTTGGCAATCCACCTTTTTCCGGTCGAGAACCATGGCCTCAGATTTGGAGGTGCTGATCCTCATCCCAGCCGCTTCACACTCGGCTGCGAACCTCCCCAGCAAGAGCTGAAGGTCAGAGCTCGATGAAGCTAGGAGGACCACATCATCCGCAAAAAGCAGAGACGCGATTCTCCTGTCACCAAACCCAACCCCCTCCACACCATGGCTGCGCCTAGAAATCCTGTCCATAAAGGTTATGAACAGGACCGGTGACAAAGGGCAGCCCTGGCGGAGTCCAACCCTCACTGGGAACAGGTCCGACTTACTGCCGGCTATGCGGACCAGACTCACACTCCTCTGGTACAGGGACTGAATGGCCCTTAACAAAAGACCATCCACCCCGTACTCCTGGAGCGCCCCCCACAGGGTGCCCCTGGGGACACGGTCATAAGCCTTCTCCAAATCCACAAAACACATGTGGATTGGTTGGGCAAACTCCCATGACCCCTCCATCACCCTAGCGAGGGTAAAGAGCTGGTCCACAGTTCCACGACCAGGACGAAAACCACATTGCTCCTCTTCAATCTGAGGTTCAACTATCGACCGGAACCTCTTCTCCAGTACCCTGGAGTAGACCTTTCCAGGGAGGCTGAGGAGTGTGATCCCCCTATAGTTGGAACACACCCTCTGGTCCCCCTTCTTAAAAATGGGAACCACCACCCCGGTTTGCCACTCCATAGGAACTGCCCCCGATGACCACGCAATGTTGCAGAGACGTGTCAGCCACGACAGACCTACAACATCCATTGCCTTGAGATACCCAGGTCGGATCTCATCCACCCCTGGGGCTCCGCCGCTGCGTAGTTGTTTGACTACCTCAGCGACTTCTGCCCCAGAGATTGGACAGTCCGTCCCCAGGTCTCCCAGCTCTGGTTCCTCCTCGGAATGCGCGTCGGTGGGATTGAGGAGCTCCTCAAAGTATTCCTTCCACCATCCGACTATAGCCCCAGTTGACGTCAGCAGCTCCCCGTCCCCACTGTAAACAGTGTGAGCGAGTTGCTGCCTTCCTCCCCTGAGGCGCCGGATGGTTTGCCAGAACCTCTTTGGAGCCGACCGATAGTCTTTTTCCATGGCCTCGCCAAACTCCTCCCACGCCCGAGATTTTGCCTCGGCAACTGCCACTGCTGCACTTTGCTTGGCCCGCCGGTACCTGTCTGCTGCCTCTGGAGACCCACAGACCAGCCACGCTCTGTAGGCCTCCTTCTTCAGCCTGACGGCTCCCCTAACCTCTGGTGTCCACCAGCGGGTACGGGGGTTACCGCCACGACTGGCACCGGCTACCTTGCGACCACAGCTAGCAACAGCCGCCTCAACAATCGCAGAGCGGAACAAGGCCCATTCGGACTCAATGTCCCCCACTGCTCTCGGGACGCGGTCGAAGCTCTGCCGGAGGTGGGAGTTGAAGACCATCTTGACAGGCTCTTCTGCCAGGCGTTCCCAGCAGACCCTCACTATACGTTTGGGTCTACCAGGTCTGCGCGGCATCTTCCCCTGCCATCTGATCCAGCTCACCACCAGGTGGTGATCAGTTGACAGCTCCGCTCCTCTCTTCACCCGAGTGTCCAAAACATATGGTCTCAGGTCAGATGATACAACTATAAAGTCAATCATTGACCTGTAACCTAGGCTGCCCTGGTACCAGGTGTACCGATGGGCATCCTTATGTTCGAACATGGTGTTCGTTATGGCCAAACTGCGACTTGCACAGAAGTCCAATAACAGAACACCACTCGGGTTCAGATTGGGCGGGCCGTTCCTCCCAATCACGCCCCTCCAGGTCACGCTGTCATTGCCCACGTGAGCGTTGAAGTCCCCCAGCAGGACTATGGAGTCCCCAGTAGGAGCGCTATCCAGCACTCGTCCCAGAGACTCCAAAAAGGGTGGGTACTCTGAACTGCTATTTGGTGCATAAGCACAAACAACAGACAGGACCCGTTCCCCAACCCGAAGGCGTAGGGAAGCTGCCCTTTCGTCCCCCGGGGTAAACCCCAACATACAGGCAGAGAGTCTTGGGGCTAACAAAAAGCCCACCCCAGCCCTCCGCCTCTCACCCGGATCAACTCCAGCAAAGAAAAGTGTCCAACCCCTCTCCAGGACTCGGGTTCCAGAGCCAACGCTATGTGTCGAGGTGAGCCCAACTATATCTAGCCGGTATCGCTCAGCCTCTTCCACAAGCTCCAGCTCCTTCCCCGCCAGAGAGGTGACATTCCATGTCCCGATAGCCAGTTTTCCCGTCCGGGGATCGGATCGCCAAAGCTCCCGCCTCGGTCTGCCACCCGATCCACAATGCACCGGACCCTTCACTCTCCTCCTGCAGGTGGTGGGCCCACAGTTGGATGAGCCCATGTCTCCGGTTCGGGCTGGGCCCGGCCGGGCCCCATGGGCGAAAGCCCGGCCACCAGGCGCTCGTCCACGGGCCCCAACCCCAGGCCTGGCTCCAGGGTGAGACCCCGGTAACCCTCCGGGCCGGGTACTCAGACTCTTTGGTTGTGTCTCCATGAAGGGTCTTCTGAACCGTTCTTTGTCTCACCCCTCCCCTAGGACCAATTTGCCATGGGTGACCCTACCAGGGGCACAAGTGCCCCAGACAACATAGCTCCTAGGATCGTTAGGGCACTCAAACTCCTCCACCACGATAAGGTGACGGTTCACGGAGGAGATTATTTCTTTTGTGAGTTCAAAATCACAGTCAAACATGGACTCTAATCAAGCCCAGAAAAAGAAAGAGAGAGAGAGAGAGAGAGAGAGAGAGAGAGAGAGAGAGAGAGAGAGAGAGAGAGAGAGAGTGTAACATGAAGTCACATCCTGGTTCTGAAAAAACTAAACAAACACCTGTCTAGCATTTATATTCATAGGTAAACCAAAGCCACGCTCTTGATTTAAAACTATAAGGATAGGTTTGTTAAAATCCGCTGATTCTGGTGCATACTGAACCCCTCCTGAGAGCGAACAACATCAATATGCAAAGACGAGCAGGCAGCTGCTTCTCCAGTGTCATAAGCATGATTTGTAATTAAGCCACATGTTGCAACCTTAGATACATTTGTCGAAGAGAGGCAATTTGCTGCAAAATTTCATTTTAACAGAGTCAAAAACCATTCAAACCTTGCAAGGAAACCACACAGGATTAGGCTTGGCAGAAACGGTGCACTTTTTTGTGATAAACTGAGGAAATGAGTGAGAGCGAGCATAGTTTTCTCCTTTTTTTGCCTCCCATTATGCTTCTCCAAAGAATTGCAAAGTGTTTTGGTTCAGACTGAGCCACGCAACTTTACATCAAGGCAAGCGTGCAGTCAAACTGGGAAAAACACTCAAGGAATCTAATGATCAACAGGCGTGTCGGACAGCTTTGTTCTGGAGGACTGGATGGGAAAAAGAAAATCCCATGAAACTTTTATTCTGAATTCTTATTATGAAAATGAAATGTAAATAAAATCAGCTGTAGAGCATAAAAAAACAACAACATTCTGTTTATGAAAATGACCTTGAATCCACATAATTTGAGCCCAGAAATAGGAACCAGTGTGGTCTGCTTTTCTGTGTAATCGAAAGGAAGTAATCTAGCTCAGTAATAGCTTAAAGAATGCTTCCAAAGATTCAGATAAGTGCAGCCCCATCATGGCATTCAGGCTATCATGTGTTCTCTTTACAGCTGCTTTTATGATTGGGTCTCTGTGGTGAGGCCAGAGTGGCCTCAGAGCTCTCACCAGCCCATCCATATCCATATATTTAGTCTTCGTCTCCTCCGCATCCAGATACTGCTGAGGATTTTAGACCAGATAACGCAGTAAAGCATCTCTTGATAATCCATTGGGATTTTATATCTCTGTTACTCTTAAGGAGAGAGTTGCTGCTGAGTGAGCAGCACACTTCATATCCATTTATTTTAAAGCTTGCAAACCTCCTGATCGTATCTGCAGAGCTTTTGTTACATTAGCTTTAGAGAAAATAAAAGTATTCCACTCTGTGTTTCTAGATTTGTAAGTTTGTATGCGTTTAAATCGTCCCCATGCTGCACAAAACGTGTTATTGTACAATCAGCCTCTTTTGTTTTACCCTGAAATGCAAGCCATGGTGCATGTATGACAATGAGACAATTATGACACATATTCTTTATTCAACACAGAAAAGAATTATGCAGAAACACACGTATGCACAGATGCATGAGTAATTCATACGTACGAATCGAGAAACCAGATTTAATGTCTTTCCTGAGCAGATGTGGCTGTGAAAATACAGCAAAGACACAACAATCTTCTGGAAAACAAATGATTGCAATCCAGAGTTAATAGTCATGTAATGAAAATGCTTTTCAAATAGTTTGCTTTGGCAAAATAAAAATACAAATTAAGCTAAAAATGATCGACACGTTGATGTCATTAGGATTTAACGAATGAGCTGTGAAGGATTAGAGGCTTTACTCATTTTGGCACAAGGATGAAGCTGCTCAGAATGAAGGAATTCTGAAAATAAAATAAATTATATTGAGTGTTTCACTGGAAAGGTTGATTGACATTTGGATTTAAAATGAAATAAATCATTAAAAAACACCCATTTATCATTTTGTTTGATTGTGACCTTGTTTTTCTGCAGAAAGAAAAGCTGACTTTCTGTGCACATCTGAGGTGGAAATGTGTGCATGCTGCTGCTTGTACCCACTTTGCATCTCTATTTCTGGTAAGTTACACAGTGTTCAAAGGTCTTAAACCACCCCTTACATCTTTATATCTTTATATTCAGTTTCCAAGGACCCAGACTTTTTTTTATAATGTTTAAAGTTCTCTTGAGAAATAGTTTTCAGGCTTTTTGAAGATTTTTCAAAGTTTTTCTTTGAACTTTGGCTGCTTTTTTATTCCCTTTATAATTCAGTTCTTGCATCTCATCATTTTTTAGTGAAAAGTTTTTGTTGAACTTCCTAATAGTGATTAATGAATCATTCAGACATTGACAAAAGAAATAAAGACACGAACCAATGTCTATCAACACAAAATAACAGCTTGTTTACTGGTGACTCACAGCAGCTGGATTTGTTTGTATTTCTAGAGCTGATTCCACACAAAGTCAGAAATTTGACAGCCATAAAATAATAATTTTGCCAAAAAAGATTACCAAAAGCTGAAAACTTGATATATTTTGAAGTGTCTGTGTGGAAGCTGGACAAGTAGAGGACAAATCAAAAGTGTCCAATCTAAAGAAAAACTACTCCCAGCAGATTAAGAGTCTCTAAAAGTCAAGTCCTTTAGAAACGGTTCCATAATGATCTATTACTTAAGACGGATGAAAGATGTTTCATCCTTTAAGTAATCCATCTATTATAAGATTTGAGCTCATAAATGTGCCCAGATACAGTTTTATGCATGACACACTGTGTTATAATTGGCATTTTTCAGTTTCAACTGAAGAAATGGGGACAAAATAATGCCTTAAAGCGGCTCTCTGGATTATTTTTCTCTGTATCAAAGTTTTCTAAATGTTTTAAATGATATTTCAGGTCTAAACTATGATCTATGGGTTGAGTTCCACAACATCTGTCATTCTGATGAAGACCCTCCTTCCTCCTAGAGACCCCTTTGCATTATTTCTTGCCGCCGACATTTTTCAGCCAATGAAATTCAAATTTCTGGATTCTCTCAACATGCACGCGCATCGACCAAACCTGTACCAGTAGGGGGCGCTGTCGTACAGGACGCTCCGTGTGTTTCTCTGCCGTCTCAGCCGTTCACTGAGGACTCACGGCTCATTTCTACTAAAAACCTACCCATTCCCCAGATAAAGACGG